>ONZA01004744.1:27764-41865 GCA_900322205.1 Kewa caespitosa
TTCCTAGTAAATTCTCAAAATAGTGCACAAACACCCCTAGAATCTTCTCACATTGAGTAGTAAGCTGACCAAGCTCATTTTGAATACTAAAGATTTCGCTCTGAGCATTTCTATGTTTCATAACAGAGAAGAAGAATCTAGAGCAGCTATCACCTTGAGTTAACCACTCAATCTTACTCTTCTGTTGAAGCAAGCTAACCATGGCATCTGCTAGTCTCACAACTTCACTTCTATACTACTTTTCTTGGTGTTGAAAAAGAATGTTGCTTCTATCAAACTGCAACTTGTTTTGGATCTGATGAAGGGCTTGATCTGCACTAGATTTCCTTTGAATAATATCAGAGAACTCATTCCTATTAAGGATCCTTAAACTATGCTTCAAGGCTTTCAGTTTCATAACAATATAATACATGGAACACTCTTTGACTTGCTCATACCATTTAGCAGCAACTATATTGAGGAAATCATTGTGTTTACCCCACATGTTAAGATACCTAAAGCTTCTTTTACCACATAATGGATCCCGGAAGAACTGCAACATTCCACGGCTATGATCAGATGTACCAGCAGCATGGAAGTAAGGTTCAACATTAATCCATTTTGAAATCCACACATTATTCACCAAAAACCTATCAAGCTTGCAGTAGATTCTACGTAGACCCTATTGGTTGTTACACCAAGTGATTTGCAAACCCCTGTACAGCAAATCAGAAAGACCTATATTGGCAACACAATCTTTCAATTCCCTCATATCCCTCCAAAGTACAGCCCCACCCCCCATTCTATCAGTGGTTTCCAGAAGACAATTGAAATCCCCCCCCCCCACTAACCAAGGTTTCAGCATGGATAATGTAGTATGATGTAAGAAATCCCATAAAAGAACTCTTCTTGGAGCCTCATTGAAAGAATGAACATAAATGCAGCAAAAATCAATCTGACTACCTTTATGAGTGACCCTACAATGCAGAAACTGGTAATCACATGTAAGCACAACCGCTTCAAAAACATTGGGATCCCAATACAGCAAAATCCTCCCTCTGATGTCACCAGCAGTTTTGGAGAGAACATGCCAAGAAGGACACATTCTCTTTTGGACTTTGCCCAAAATTTTCTCTAGAATTTTATTCTCTAGAACAGTAAACAAACCTACTTTATTTACATGCCAAAAGTGTCTCACCCCAACCTGTTTAGCACCATTATTAAAACACCTTATATTCCTAAAGCCTAGACTCATGGAGTAGCTGGAGGGGTGTCACCAGTATTCACATTTGCACCAACCTCATCCTGAGCCATCTCAAGAGCACCAAAATATTCTTCACTTAAGTATGAGAGCAAACAACATCAGTTCTTCTATTGATGATGGATCTTGTAGGTACTGCTGTGAAGTCATCCCCTATGTCCACTATCATCTCATTGCCATTAGAAAAAATAGTAGGAATTACACTAGGAATTTTTCCTAAACCAGGTACCACAATAGTTGTGTCAACAGTAGTAGCCACAACGGGTGGAGTTGTGTCATCTGCTCAGGGTTCTGGGATAGGCCCTGGATCTGTGGTTTCCAAATTGGCAACTGGCTGCTTCCCCTTTTTCCTACACACTTTCTCAATATGGCCAAACACTTTGCAATAGTTGCAAAATGAGGGTTTCCACTCATATTCCACCTTTTGGGAAACCATGACACCTTTTTCATTTTCAAAGGACACATAATCAACTAAGTCTTTATTCACTTACACATCAAAAAGCAATGGAGCATAGTTAAGCCTATTTTTCTGCATTGTAGACTTATCAGACTTCAGAGGCTTACCAACAAGACTACTAATCTTACTCAAAGCAATAATACCCCAATATTTGATGTCCAACCCAGGCAACTGAACCCAAATGGGAACAGAACGAATATCTTCTTTGTTCACCTCCATGTCTGGATCCTATTGCTTAACAATGAGAGGTTTTTTTATCAAAATGGAAGGCCTCCATATCTAGCACCTCATTTTTAAGCACCATACTGTTTAATCGCACCAGAAAAACACCAGTTTTCAATAAAATGATCTTCTCAATCATCTCTTTACCCCAGATTTTGTTAAGAAACCCACACATTACCTGATAGGGTAGATTTGCACCCAGAATGAAGCACACAACTACTTGTTCCTAATAGGCTATCTCAGGTTGGACATCCTCAAGGCTAATCTTCACTGTGCTATTGGTGGAAGGTACATGGCCCAAATCAAACCTCCCAAGGTCTTCATTTACTAAATCAGCCCATCGCCTTCGTTGTGTAGGCTGACCAGTACCCCCAGATGCCATTTGGAGTCTCCTTCTAGTGCCAGCTGCATCAGAGGTCTCAGATACTTGACCATCATTTAAAGGTGGTGTAGATTGACCACCAACATTCAAAAGTACATTCTGAAATTGATGATCAGGAGGGTTTTGATGTTGGCTGTTCACAGAAGTTTGTGGGTTCTGAACGATTACTGTTCCATTGCTAGTGTTGGGGGTTATCGTTCCATTAGTGTTGGTTCTAATCAAGTTGTCACCTGTGCTTGGGGGTATGTTAACTGGCGCATTAACTTGACCTCTACCTCTTCCACCTCTCTGGCCTTGAGCATGGCGGCCATGGCCTCTCCCTGCCATAGCTAGCGCACAATAGCAGAAGTCGCTTAAAGTGCACCGAGAGAAAACCCTAGAGCCATCTCGTCAATCATCATCGTCATACTACCATAATCGGCTTTCAAGTAAGAAGAATTGCGGTTGCAATTGCTGTTCATATTTAACGCTTCTTAATGATCGATAGTGTTTTAAGTCTATTTCCCTTTCAATTGAAAAAAAATAATTGAAATTTTTTTGTAAAATTGTATATCAATCTGGTTAGTTATTAACAAAGTTGATTACTTTCATCATAATAGGATTTCAAATATTAAAAATCAAGATTGTAATTGGTGTTGCTATTTGACACTTTTAGTGATCGTTAGCGTTTTAAGCATATTTCTCTTTCAATTGATGAAGCAATTGAAACTATTACTTTAAACTGCATCATGTTCTGTTTAGATAAAAACAATTTTAATTATTTAAATGATCCTAGGATTTCGAATAATAATACTTGGGACATTGCGGTTCATATTTTACACTATTAAACCATCGTTAGCATTTTAAGCCTATTTCTCTTTCAATCGACAAACCAATAGAACCAATTTTCATAATTGAAACGTGACTTGAATAGAAACCAAAAACATTGATCATTATAGTAGAACTCTGTTTTCAAATAATAAGAATTACGGTTGCAATTGCTTTTCATGTTAACGATGTCTAACGATCCTCATCGTTTTAAGCCTTTTTCTTTTTTCATTGACGAACTAATTAGACTTAAATTTTTGAAATTGGAAAACTGTTGATTTGATATCAATAATATAAAATCCATACTTGGCTTTAAAGTAACAAGAATTTCAGGTTGAGTTGTTATTCATATTTACTGCTTTTTACCGATTGTGGCGTATTAAGCGTAGTTCTCTTTCAATTGACGAAACAATTGAAACTATATTTTAAAAATTGAACCTTCTCTTGTTATACACAACCATTAGTGATCATTTATATCATATTGGGCTTTCAAATTATAAGAATTTCTATTGCGATTTCTTTTCATACTTATCGCTCTTTAACAATCAATTGTGTTTTAAGCCTCTTTCTCTTTCAATTGAAAAATCAATTGAAATAATTTTGTCGAATAGGATCCCAATCTGGTTATTTATAAACAATATTGATTATTTCAATCATACTTGGCGTTCGAATAATAAGAGTCGCGGTTGTAATTCGTGTTCATATTTAATGCTTTTTAACGAATGTTAGCGTTTTAAGCCTATTTCTCTTTCAATTGACGAATTGATTGCATTTAGTTTCAGAGTTGGATCATGTATGGGTTAGTTACCATCAATTTTGATGATTTCAATCATATTTGACTTGTAAATAAAATGTATTACAGTCGCAATTGCCTTTCATGTATAACGCTTTACAATGATCGTTATTGTTTTAAGCGTATTTCTTTTTAAATTGAGGAAAAAATTACAACAATATTTATAATAGTAATATTTTATGGTTAGAATTCAAAAATAGTTATTATTTCAATCACACTAGGCTTTGAAATATTAAGAATTGCGATCGTTTGCGTTTTAAGCCTATTTGTCTTTTAGTTGATGAACCAACTGCAGTTTTTTTTTTTAAGTAAAAAATATATGACACTATATTCCACCAATATTTACCAATTTAATCACACAAGGATTTTAAATAACGAGAATTGCGAATGCAATCGCGATCCTGATTTAATTCTTATTAATGATCGTTTGCGTTTTAAGCGTATTTCTCTTTAAATTGACTAACCCATTGAATTTATTTTATAAAAATAGAAACTTTGAATATTAGATACCAACAAAATGGATCATTTCAATCATACTTGGCTTTATGATAAAAAGAATTTGTTTTGCAATTGCTTTTCATATTTCACGCTTTTTGACGATCGTTAGCGTTGTAAGAGCATTTCTCATTCAATTGGAAAATCAATTGAAACTATTTTTTTCAAATTGGAAAGTGTTCAGGTTAGGAAAAACCAAATTGATGATTTTAACCATAATCGGCTTTCATGTAAGAAGAATTGCGCTTGCAATTGCTGTTCATATTTGTCACTTCTTTACAATCGACAATGTTTTAAGTCTATTTCCCTTTCTATTGAAAAAGCAATTGAAATTCTTTTCTAAAATTGGATCTCATTCTGGTTAGTTATCAAAAAAAATTATTATTTTCATCAAACTCAGATTACAAATATTAAAAAACGCGGTTGTAATTGGTGTTCCTATTTGACGCTTTATAACGATCGTTAGCGTTTTAATCGTATTTCTCTTTGAATTGATAAGCTTTTGAAACTATTATTTAAAATTACATAATTTTCTTGTTATATATAAATAATTATGATTGTTTTAATGATCCTTGGCTTCCAAACAATAATACTTGCGACTACAATAGCGGTTTTTTTTTTTTTTTTTTTTTTTGGTAAGTAATAAGCTTTTTTCTATTAATGCCCAAATATACCACCACCAATAAAGGGAAACAACCCTATCAGCCCAACAAACCTATACAACCCTGAATTTTTGTAAATCAATTTACATACAAAATTGACTCCATCAAGATGTATCTGAATCTTTCATCCTCTGAGGTTTAATGAAATTAACTCTAAACTGAATGTCACTTCTGATTGATGTCTGTCTTGAACCTGAATCCAACATATGAAACTGTGCTTAGGCACATTGTACCTATTCCACACCTAGGAATCCCATCTCACCTTCGGACTAACCTGACAAAGCCATTGGTACCCTTTTGCTATAGTGTATTTGTTGGCCCCTGTCACCATCCACCTCCTATGCTCCTAAGCCTCTTTGAAATCTGATTTAAGCTCACATAGCTTCCTCCACACCCAACTTGCTCGTTGTGGTGGCCTATGCTCCCACCACTCTCCCTGCCTTATGTACACATGATCAACGCACCGCACCCAAAGAATATCAGCTTTTAAAGCAATGTGCCAAATATACTTCCCTATGGTAGCCTTATTCCACACCACACTATCTTTGAAACCCAAGCCACCCTGGTTTTTAGGCTTACAAATAGTATTCCAAGCAACAGGGGGGGACTTAGTATACACACAAGTCCCTTCCCAAAGAAAAACTCTGCACAAACCATCAACTCTGTCCAGCACACATTTGGGTAAAATAAAAAAAGAAGCCCAGTAAACGTGAATGCTCATCAACACATATTGCACCAACTGAGCCTTTCCTGCATAAGATAAATCAAAACGTCACAGTCAGAAGCTTTCAGCCTCGATCCTGAGATGGGAACCCCCAAATATTTGAAAGGCATATCCCCCAAAACCAACCTAGAAAACTCAAGCATCCTTGCCAAAATGGCCTATTGGACATTATAGCAATAGATAGCAGACTTAGAAACATTTGCCTCCAACCCAGAGGGACTTGAGAAGGTAGCAAAACCCCTCAGCATAAGCACTATCAACTTGAGATCTCCTCCACAAAACATAAGCAAATCATCTGCAAAGCACAAATGATTTAACTTTAAATATTTGCATTGAGGATGAATCAAAAAACCCTGACTTTGCCCCACATATTGCAGAATCCTTGACAAGTACTCCGTGCAAATCACAAATAAGAGAGGGGACAAGGGATCACCTTGTCTCAACCCCCGTTGCCCAGCAAATAAACCATGCAGAGAACCATTTATACCCACTGAATATGAAGGAGAAGAAACACATGTCATAACCATCTCAACCCAAGCTGCAGGGAACCTCAGAAGGTGTAACATCTCCCTTAAAAAATCCCAATCAACTGAATCATACGCTTTACGCAAATCAATCTTGAGAGTACATCTGGACGAAGTAGCCTTCCTTGTGTAATACTTCACAATGTCCTGACAGACCATTATATTTTGAACAATGGACCTACCTGCTACAAAAGCACTGTGTGACTCACTAATTATGCCAGGGAGCACCAGCTTCAGCCTATTGCAGATCACTTTAGAGATGCACATGTAAAGGACATTACAACAAGCTATCGGCCTATATTCAGTCATAAACACAACATGGTTGTGTTTAGGAATGAGAGTAAGGGTAGTGGCATTGATCTGTCTCAAAAGCTTGCCTGTGCTAAAAAAATTCTTCAAAGCATAACACACCTCCTTGCCAACAACCTCCCACACATCTTTATAAAACTGGCTGTTGTAACCATCGGGCCCGGGGGCTTTGTCACTAGGAATAGAACATAACGCTTTATAAACCTCATCATCTGTAACCTCTTTCATCAGGATAGTCTGCTGATGTTCATTAAGGAAAGGTCCACGCCCTACGATGTTAGCATTCACCTTCACTCTACTACTCTTCTTGGTACCCAACAGATTTTTGTAATAAAGCACAAACGCATCAGCAACACTGCCAGGGTCAGAATGAACTTTACCCTCAGTGTCAATAATTGTGTACACACTATTAACTTGTCTTCTGCAAGTTATGCAACGATGAAAATAAGTAGTATTCTCATCTCCTACTTCCAACCAATGAATTTTGCTCTTCTTCTTAAGATAGGAGAAATAAGCGGGCCTCAACAATTTATAAGTAACAGCAGCTGTAGCCTCTCTTGACATAAGCTCTAGATCCCCAGGGTTGGCTTGTAAAGCCACTTGAAGCCTTTCCAGCTCTGCCTTGGCAAGATGAACAACTTTCTCTATATCATTAGCACACAACACGTTGAACCTTTTGAAAAGCTGCTTCATTGCTCTCAATTTCATAACCAGTTGATACATAGGCACTCCATGAAATAACAAGGAACTCCACATTTCTGCTACCTTCTACACAAATCCAGGCCACTTGCCCCACATGTTAAAGTATTCAAATGGCTTCTTGCCCCCACCACCACTAGTGCCAAAAGAAATTATGACAGGACAATGATCAAAAAGACCCTCAGGTAGGTAGTTGGCCACAGTATTAGGCATAGAAATGAACCAAGTATCGTTAGCCATAACTCTATCTATTTTGCTATAAACCCTATTGTCTGCATCTTGCTTGTTGTTCGAAGTAAAAAAAGCCCCAACACTTTTTACATCCTGTAGAACACAATCCCTAAAAAGGGTCACCTCAGCTAAAGACACAACAGAACCACTTCTCTCATTCAAGTTGAGAACATTTTTAAAATCTCCATACACCATCCAAGGGCCTATAATGCTACTACTGATGTGCTTTAGATCTTGCCATAAAGCTCCCCTATCTGCCTCCACATTAAAACCATGAACAAAAGTACAAAAAAACTTCAGGCCAACTCCTTTGTGAACCACTGCACAATGAACTAACTGTGCATGAATTGCAATAACATCCACCTGAAAAACCCCAGGCTTCCACATCACCCAAATCCTGCCATTTGGGTGCTTTGTATTATTAGTCACAATACACCATTCATCAGCAAAACTAAGGGAAGCAGCTCTATACTTAGCTGGCTTCACCTTTGTTTCATAGAGGCCTACTAGACCCACCTTATTAGCAAAAAGAAACTTGCTAACCTCTTGTTGTTTGGTGAGTCTATTAAGGCCCCTAACATTCCAACTACAAACGCAATTCATGGTGAGGTGCACACTACCCAGCCTGTTTGCTGCACTCACCCACTTCATTAACAACCCACGTTTCATTCATCTCCAAATTGCCATGAGATTTATCTGGAACCAGACACTCATCACGCACTACCTCATCTTTGTCAGCTTCAAGTTCTTCGGTGACAAGTGTTGCATACTTATTATGAACAACTACATTTTCCACCTCCAGTGCCACTACCTTCCCTTTCCTTCCCACCACTTGAAAACAATCAGCATCAACAGAGGGAACAGATTTGGGCTTAGGTACCCATTTTTTGGAAACCTTTTTCCCGTTCCGACGTCGTGACATTAGTACGACGTCACGACACCTTACAACGTGAGCTCATTCTCAAGGATGGATAGACCCATCCCCGACGTGAGATGATCCTGACGTGATATCTAAGGTCATCATGGACCTGACCTTACGTTGCATGACTGCGCCCAAGCTTGGAGGCCCAACATCCAGGGTCCCCGCGATCCACGCTCTTTAAGTCTGACGTGTGAAGCCCTGATTGGCCTCACGTTTCCCAAAGCCCCTATATAAAGGACCCTTGGGCTCCTCGAGAAAGGTACACACTCATTCTCTGATCATTTGTGCAAGACACTATCCTGTTCACCTTGAAGCAAATAGTGCCCTCTTTCCTTCTCACTCCGGCCTGTCACTTCGCTTACACTAATCACGTACTAACTTAAGCATCGGAGGACAGTTCCCCAGAACCATCCTGGGGGCAGTTCACGTTTGCCACTTCTTGCAGGTTGACGGCGTGACAGTCCGACTTCAACTCACCATTTCTCATCTAATCAATTCGATACAAATCACACCCTTTGACGTTTTGAGGGCTCACTACGAAAAAAACCCCGCAAAAAATGTGATTTTAGGAAAGACATTCTCTTTCAAAAATTATAAAATTAGAGCATAAGTCATATAATTTATTTAAGGCCTTTAATATTTTAGTTGAGCCTTAGTAAGTTTATTTTTATGGAAAAAGACATTCTGGAATAAATAGGAAAAAGAAAGAACAATACGCAAAAAATAAAATAAGGAGTAAAACTGGAACTTCACCCAGCGAATTAAAAAAAATTGGCTAGGAGTCAAGCGAAATGGAGGAATATCGCTGGCCCTCCAGCAATATTTCTTAAAATCGTTGGAGACAAACTTTACGTCCCAAACAGAATGCAATCTGGTTTTTCAAGTGCAAAAAATAGTAACAACGATGCAAACTTTGATGCAAAATTGAAATGATGTATAAAGGTAACTTTTATTGATTCATTTGATTGATAAGTCCATATTACAAGGATTTTAATGACAGAAACTATTCCTAGAGTGGGAATAAAAAAAAATGTACATCATTTTTCAATCCTAGCTCCCTTTCCTTGGGAGGACGTTGGTCCTTTGGGGGAGCCAAACTGGCGCTAGCTTCCATTTTTCAACGCCAAACCAAGTGTGTCTTCTTTCTCCTCTTGGGAGGTGCCTTATCCGTAGGACTAACCTTCAAAATAGGGGGCTTCGATCTCGCCTTCTCCTTGGGCAGCGGTAGAGATTTCTTCTTGTGTTGGCTCGGTGGATGCGCGCGCTTCTTCAAGCCTTGGTTCTTATGCTCCCAGAAATCCTTGTGTTTGTTCATGTGCGTTGAGATCATCCATGTGAGGTAGTGCCCCGTCAAGAATGGAGACAACGTCTTACGGGGCACTATCCAACGGGGGTGCTCATTGCATTATTTGCCCCATATCTTTAATTGGCGAGCAGTCAACCTAACCTTGGGTTGGACGACCGTGTCTATCCGCGGAACACTTTGAGCTAGCTCATATTGACGCCTAATCCGGGTAGGGTACAACGCCAAGAGGTGATTCGGGCTCATAAGTTGGCTATGAGAAATCTCCTCCGCGCATCCGACCATGGTTTTAAGATACCACCACGGGATACACAACGAATGGTTGGGTTCCCTCCCAAGTGAATTATCCACACACCAAGGGACTCCTCCTCATAGTGGCGTTGGCGAGACGGAAATTGCATTGGCGTGCAAACGACATGTGCATCTGGTTTCTTCTCCAAGAGCCAAATCAACACAAGAGAAAGAGAAGAAAAAAGATCAATCATCATGCAAAAAAAAAAAAATATATCAAACATGTGAATTGAGTGAAAAAAAAAAAGAAGCATCGAGGCTCACTTGGAGAAGTAAAGGACTTCCCGAGAAGTCGCCATCCTCTTCCTTCGCAAAACAATCTAAGCAAGCAATGGTCTCTCCAACAACAAGAGCCACGGGACTACACCCCTCTTCCATAATTTTGACAGCATGAAGGAGAGAAGTTCGGGCCATCTTACCGCTTCCCGCAAAAACAAAATGGCAAAGAAGACATAAAACAAATGCCCAACGATGGAAGGTTTTTGCCTTACTATCATCTTCCACGGGAGGAGGAAAAAAGTGCTCGATCACTTTGAGAAGGTTGAAGTGATCTCCATCGACGATATCCCGGGCTTTCTCATTGTCAAGGCCAAGATATTCCTCAAACATGATTTCATAACTATACCTCAAAGTCGGAAGCACCATGTTTATGTTTGGAGGCCTACCCAAGATTGCGGAGAAGTCCTCCACCAACATACACAATTCTTTAGTTCTGCCTAGACGAAAGACGTGAAGGTCGGGCATCCAAAACTTGATAGATGCCCTTAGAAGAACCTAAACAAGCTTTACTTGTTTGAGGGTAAAGAAGATGACAATTTTAAAAATATTTAGGCATTGGCATTCCACCATGGACATGGAGTTCATCCAAGTATCAATGGATTTCTCAAAGAGATTAGCCATGTGTTTGGGACTAGTTGGAGCATAAAGAGACTAAAGAGATGGAGATGATAAGATTTTTGGTGTTTAGGTGAAATATTCATCCATGCAAAGCCATCCTTTTATAGTTTAACATGAAGAAACGCTCGCAAAAAAGAATACGAGGCATCGGGTCTAGACTCAACCCAGCGAATACATTCATATTTGCTCAGTGGCCTGGTAATATAGGACATATTCGCCAGGCCCCTGCCAATCTTCACTAGATTCGCTGGCCTCAGGGCAATTTTTCTCACATTCGCTAGCCTTCCAACGACGTATTTAAGTGATCGTTCACTCACATTTAGTTAATACGGGTCTAGGATTAATTTTTTTCATTTGGCCTTTAATCCCTTTGCCCCCCATGTTAATGCATTCTTCATCTCCTTTTTTTTTGATTCCTTTTAATCATATTATGCATAAATGTGTCCGTGGGATATTCTTTAATTTATTTTCCTCATATATAATTACAAATCTTTATTCTTTTACCATATTTTATGTAAATATGTGTTCATAACAAACTATATTTGAAAAAAAAAATTCATTGATCATATACAAGCTTTTTACAAATAAAGAGAAAAAAAGAATTCAAAGAGACCCTCGGGGAGTCACTACTACACGGGGCAACCTACTACTCGCACACAGGCAGCGCCGAGCCAGCACGTCTCTTGTGGGAAAGCCCCACCGGCACTGAATCCCACTCTAAGATAGCATTCAAGTCCTCCACATGTTGGTTGGTGAGAGGGATTGGCGTCTCCACATTGTGTCCGCCCACGGACTCTCGATCCCTCGCCCGCTCTTATGCCCTGGGCTGCTCGCGAGAACCGCTCCCACGACCCTAAGCCGCATGGGCAGAATGACTTGAACCCTCGAACCCTGAGCCGGATTGGTACGACCACCTCTGTGCTGTGACCAGCCTACATGAGACCTCGGTGCTCTCACCGGTGGCACCGGCTGAGGCTGGGCAACTTCCTACAAGGATAAAATAGTAAAATCAGCTATGTAGAGCGTAGTGTTGGCAAAAAAGAAAAAAAAGCATGGAGATATTTTTTTCTCGCTTGTGTACGAGAATCACAAGCTGAAGTGAGGCGGATGTGCTTCTTCAAGGAAGAGACAACCGTCAGGGTCGCCTTACTCTCCTCCGGGTTCATTTGCAAGATCACACGGAAAACACTCATGAGTGGAATGCAACCGCTAAAATCGAAAAAAAAAACTGAAAAAAAAAGGAAACTGCAAAGTTGGCATACCCCATTGTTCCCCAAAAGCAAGGAAAGGTACTGACACCCAGCATCCCCAATGTCCCAAACCTCCAGTATGACAGGAGTGCCTGACTTGTCCTCATGGCTAGTAGACAAATTCGGCAACGGGATGCGCACACCTCCCTAAAATAACAAAAGAAACTCCATTAGAGTTCATAGAATACAAGCAGGATTAAAAAACAAGGAGGCATAGCAGAAGGCTTACCTCAGCAAAGAGATGAGTAGCCGGCATCAAGCGCTCACTGCAGAACACCTGGTAAGCAAGGGTCGGGTCATCATCACCTAGCTGCTGAAGGAAGTACGAGAACTCAGCACCTCTCCTACCCGCCTTGAACTCCCTCTCAGAAAGGCAATCAAGGTAGAAGACAGTGTCTGGTGGATCCTAGGGGACTTTAAACCTCCCGATCGTCTACCGGGTCACCCGCTTACCTCGGTACCACACATGACCGAAGGGTCCCTCGAGCAGAATCCACTTCTGATCGTACTCCCACATCGCATGGCGAACCTCATCGGGGACGCAATCCACGTCTGACCAAGGGGTGTACCTGACCTGGAAAACAGCAAATAAAAGCATTAAATCGAATCTAAGATGCATAATACATCAAAAAGAAAAATACGTGCAATCCATGTATACTTGAAGAGCAGCAAACTCGTTCAGCATCCGCCTTTTCTTCGGGAGAGGAAGCTCGTTAGGGGTGGTGCGGTAAGTCAATGACCAACGAACCAAGTTAGGGAAGCGTCGAGGTTGGTCACAGTGCGGCCTAAAGATTGGGAAGTGCTCATAGAACCATATCTGCGCGTACAAAGAGAGTTAGAGGCTCAATATAAGCAGCAAACACAAGACCATCGAAGCCTAAAAGAGGCATTACCTCGATCACCTTCCAAAAGCCGTCGAGGAAAATGTCCTTGTTCTTTATTTGACGGCACCCCTACCTCAAATACTTCATCAAGGTCGCATAGCCACGTGCGCCTCAGTTATAACCGCTGATCCTCACGAAATCCTCGAGAGCCGTGAGGTAACAAAAGTAGAGACGGCTACCCTTGTCATCAAACAATGAGCCGTAGTACAGGGTGTCTTGGCCTTGTTGAAGAAACAAGCCATTGAAGGAGTGTTTGGGAGAGGTATGGGGGTGAGGCCTCTGTTTAGGAGAGAAACCGGGGCCAGCATGGTTTATGTTGTCGAAGGGGAGGATTGGTTCTTTGATTCCTTTTCCATTCTTTCCCAGCCTGGTCCTGAGTACATGTCCCATTCGGAGCAACATATGTGCCCCTCTTGCATAAGCTGTCGGCTCTTAAAGGGTAGGTCGGTGAGATGTTGTATTCTGGTTTTGGTCAGGCTTGGCCATCTGGACAAGGCGAAGTGTTAGGATAGTATTAAACTTTGAAGGATGATGGACAAATGTCAGTCAAGTCATGATTCTTGTGATGGTGACACACTTGAAGGGAATGAGGGAACTGCCCCTAATAGATTTTAAGGACTAGAATATCACTCGAGGAAGGTTGGAGGTTGCCCCACGAGAGTCAGAGTAGGAATCAGCTTGGGGAAAAGAGTAGAGGAATTTCCATCTTTAATTCGTACAAAAGACATGTTTTTGTTTTTGTTTTTATTTGGACCGAGCCTGAAGGCTGCCTACGTATCTCCAGTGTGTGCTGGTGAGCGAGTTGTTTAAACATAATAAAGTTGATCTTACAAAAGTGCATTTGGATAATCAGGTCCACGTAGTTCTCATGGATAACATAGAGATTTTTTGGGTTTCTTTTTTTCGTTTATTATTGTGGTCGCACTCCTAAGGAGTTGCCTACGTACCCCGGTGCACATGCTTACAGGTGAAGACAAAATGTGCGGGGATCAGACCAAACGTAGTTCGG
>ONZA01004746.1:33459-43645 GCA_900322205.1 Kewa caespitosa
TTGCGGTTGCAATTGCTATTCGTATTTAACGCTTTTTGACGCACGATAGTGTTTTAGACTATTTCTCTTTCAATTGAAAAACCAATTCATATTCTTTTGTAAAACTGTATGTCCTTCTGTTAAGTTATTAAAAAAAATAATTTATTTTAATCATACTCATCTTATTTAAATCGTGGTTGTAATTTGTGTTCATATTTAACGCTTTTTTAACGATCATTAGCATTTTAAGCCTATTTCTCTTTCAATTGACGATACAATTGCATTAATTTTACAAAATGGATCATGTTCAGGTTAGATACCATCCATTTTGATGATTTCAATCATACTCAACTTTTAAATAAAATAAATTACGGTCACAATCGCCTTTCATGTTTAATGCTTTTTATTGATTGTTGTTTTTATAAGCGTATTTTCTCCTTAAATTGACAAATCCATTGAAACTATTTTATAAAAATGAATCATGTTTGTGATTGACACCAAAAGAATTAATCATTTCAATCATACTTGGTTTTACGATAAAAAGAATTTCTATTGCAATTGCTTTTTATATTTAACACTTTTTTGACGATCGATAGCGTTATAAGCGTATTTCTCTTTCAAATGGCGAACCAATTGGATTTATTTTTCGAATTAGGCCATATTCTTGTTAGATATAACAAATTTTTATTATTTCAATCATCATAGGATTTCTAGTAAAAACAATTGCAATTGCAATTGCTGTTCGTATTTAACGCTTCTTGACGATTGAGAGTGTTTTAAGCCTATTTTTCTTTCAATTAAAAAACCAATTGAAATTATTTTGTAAATTTGTGTCTTGTTATGGTTAGTTATCAACAAAATTTATTATTTTGAACATACTTGGCTTTCAAATATGAAAAATCACAGCTGTCATTTGTCTTCATATTTGATGCTTTTTAACATTCGTTTGTGTTCTAAGCATATTTCTCTTTTAATTGACTAACCCATAGAAACTATCTTATAAAAACGAAAAATTTTCAGGTTATATGCCAACAAAATTGATCAATTCAATCATACTTGGCTTTACAATATGAAGATTGTCTATTGCAATTGCTTTTTGTATTTGACGCTTTTCGACGATCGAGAGTGTTTTAAGCCTATTTCTCTTTCTGTTGAAAAACTAATTGAAATTCTTTTGTAAAATTTGATCTCATTTTGGTTAGATATATAAATTTCGATGATTTCAATCATATTCAACTTTGAAGTAAGAAGAATTGCGGTTTCATTTGTTGTTCGTATTTAACACTTGTTGACAATTGATAGAATTTTAAGCCTATTTATCTTTCAATCGAAAAACCAAATGAAATGATTTTGTGAAATTGGATCCCGTTCTGGCTAAGTATTTAAAGAAGTGATAATTTTAATCATACTCGGCTTTCAAATATTGAAATTCGCGAATTAACGATCGTTAGCGTTTTAAGGCTATTTGTCTTTCAATTGACGAATCAATTGCATTTTTATTTTTAAGAACTGGATCAGGTTTTTTTAGGTACCATCAATTTTCATGATTTCAAAGATACTCGTCTTTTAAATAAAATGAATTAGTGTCGCAATTGCCTTTCATGTTTAACGCTTTTCAATGATCGTTATTGTCTGAAGCGTATTTCTCTTTAAATCGACAAACCCATTGAAACTATTTCATAAAAATGGAATATGTTAGGGATAGATACAAATAAAAAAAACATTGATCATTTCAATCATATTTTTCTTTATGATAAAAAGAATTTTTTTTTTGATTGCTTTTAATATTTAACGCTTTTTGACGATCGATAACGTCATAAGCATATTTCTCTTTCAATTGGCAGAAGATTTGGAAATACATATTCAAATTAGATCATGTCCTAGTTAGATATAACCAATTTTGATGATTTCAATCATAGTTGGCTTTCAAGTAAGAAGAATTGCGGTTGAATTTCTTTTCGATAGCCACGAGTGTTTTAAGCCTATTTCTCTTTCAATTGAAAAACCAATTGGAATTATTAAGTAAAATTGGATCTTATTCTGGCTAGTTGTCAACAAAATTGAATATTTTAAAAATACTCAGCTTTCAATTATTCGAAATAGCGGTTGTGATTGTTGTTCACGTTTGATGCTTTTTAACGTTTGTTTGCGATTTAAACCTATTTCTCTTTAAATTGACTAACCCATTGAAACTATTTTATAAAAGGGGAACATGTTCAGGCTAGATACCAAAAAAAAATTGATCATTACAATCATGTTCATGTTAGATATAACCAATTTTTATGATTTCAATCATAATAGGCTTTCAAGTAAGAAGAATTGCGGTTGTAATTGCTATTCATATTTTGTGCTTTTTGACAATCGAGAGTGTTTGAAGCCTATTTTTCATTCAATTGAAAAACCAATGGAAATTATTTTGTAAAATTGTATCTCGCTATGGTTAAATATCAATTAAACTTATTATTTTTGAACATACTTGGCTATTAAATATTAAAAATCACAGTTTTAATTGGTGTTTATATTTGACGCTTTTTAACGATTGTTTGCGTTTTAAGCATATTTCTCTTTAAATTGAGTAATCCATTGAAACTATCTTACAAAAAGAGAAAGTTTTCAGGTTATATACCAACCAAGTTTATCAATTCAATCATACTTGGATTTACAATAACAAGAATCTCTGTTGCAATTGCTTTTCGTATTTAACTCTTTTTTACAATCGAGAGTGTTTTAAGCCTATTTCTCTTTCAGTTAAAAAACTAATTGAAATAATTTCATAAATTAGGATCTCGTTCTTGTTAGATATAACCAATTTTTATGATTTCAATAATAATCGTCTTTCAAGTAAGAACAATTGCGGTATCAATTTCATTTCGTATTTAACGATTTTTTACGATTGATAGAAGTTTAAAACTATTTTTCTTTCAATCGAAAAACCAACTGAATTACTTTTCTTAAAATGGATCCTGTTCTAGTTAATTATTTCAAAATTTGATAATTTTAATCATACTCGGCTTTCGAATATTAACATTCGTGGATGTAATTTTTGTTCATATTTAACCTTTTTTAACAATCGTTAGTTTGTTAAGGCTGTTTCTCTTTCAATTGACAAATCAACTGAATTTTTTTTAAGAAATGGATCAAGTTTGGGTTTGATACCATGAATTTTGATGATTTCAATCATACTCATCATTTAAATAAAATGACTTACGGTCGCCATTGCTTTTCATGTTTAATGAATTTTAACAATCGTTATTGTGTTGACCGTATTTCTCTTTAAATTGAAAAAACCATTAAAAAAATTTTATAAAATGGAATATGTTTAGGTTAGATACAAGAAAACACTGATCATTTCAATTATACTTGTCTTTACGAGAAAAAAGAATTATGTTGCTATTGCTTTTCATATTTAATGCATTTTGACAATCGATAGCGTGATAAGCGTATTTCTCTTTCAATTGGCAAAACAATTGGAATTCGTTTTTCAAATTAGATCATGTTCTTGTTATAGATAACCAATTTTTAAGATTTCAATCATAATCATCTTTCAAGTAAGAAGAATCGTGGTTGCAATTTCTTGCTGACGTTTGAGAGTGTTTTAAGCCTATTTCTCCTTCAATTGAAAAACAAATTCAAATTATTTTATAAAATCTGATCTCATTCCGGTTATGTGTCAAAAAAATTTAACATTCTAAGCGTACTCATCTTTCAAATTTTAAAAATCATTGTTTGTAATGTGTATTCATATTTGATGCTTTTCAACGATCGTTTGTGTTTTAAACCTATTTCACATTAAATTGACTAACCCATTGAAACTACTTTATAAAAGGGGAAAAATTTCAGGTTGTATACCAACAAAATTTATCATTACAATAATACTTGGCTTTACGATAAAAAGAATCTCTTTTGCAATTGCTTTTTGTATTTAACGCTTTTTGACGATCGTTAGTGTTATAAGCGTATTTATCTTTCAATAGTCAAAGAAATGGAAAAAAATTTTTCAAACTGAGCCATGATCTGGTTTTAATAAAAAAAATTGATTATTTCAATAATGATCGACTTTCATGTAAGAAGAATATTGCTCTTGCTGTTCGTATTTAACGCTTTTTGACGATCGATAGTATTTTAAGCCTATTTCTCTTTCAACTGTAAAACCAATTGAAATTATTTTGTAATATTGGATCTATTTCTTGTTAGTTACAAACAAAATTGATTATTTTAAACATGCTCAGATTTCAAATATTAAATATTGCAGTTTTAATTGGTGTTCATATTTGACGCTTTTTGACGATCGTTTGCGTTTTAAGCGTATTTCCCTTTAAGTTGACTAACCCTTTGAAACTATTTTCTAAAAAGGGAACAGTTTCAGGTTTGATGCCAGAGACATTTATCATTTCAATCATACTTGGCTTTACGATGAGAAGAATTTCTGTTGCAATTGCTTTTCATATTTAACGCTTTTTGACGATGGTTAGCGTCATAAGCGTATTTCTATTTCAACTGTCAAAGAAATTCAAAATATTTTTGTAAACTGAATCATTCTATTGTTATATATAACAAATTTTGATGATTTCAATCATAATTGGCTTTCTAGTAAGAAGAATTGCGATCGCAATAGCTGTTCGTATTGAACGCTTTTTGACGATCGGTAGTGTTTTAAGCCTATTTTGCTTTCAATTGAAAACCCAATTGATTTTTTTTTGTAAAATTGTATCTCATTCTGGCTAGATATAAAAATGTTTTATTATTTTTATCATACTCATCTTTCAAATATTTAAAATCGCGGTTGTAATTTATGTTCATATTTGACGTTTTTTTAACTATTGTTAGTGTCTTGAGCATATTTCTTTTCCAATTGATGAACCAATTGAAACTACTATTTAAAATTTCATCATGTTTTGTTTAGATATGAATAATTATGGTTATTTAAATCATTCTAGGCTTTCAAATATTAATATTCGCAACCACAATGGTTGTTCATATTTAATGCTACAAAACGATCGTTAGCGTTTTAAGCCCATTTCTCTTTCAATCGACGAACCAATAGAATATATTTTAAAGATTGAAAAATTCTTTGAAAAGATACCAAAAACATTGATCACTTCAATCGACCTCTATTTTCAATTGATAAGAATTACGGTTGCAATTGCTTGTCATAGTTAACGCAGTTTGACAATCCTCATTGTTTAAGCCTATTTCTCTTTCAAAATTGACGAACCAATAAACTTACATTATTGAAATTAGAAAATTGTTGATTTTATATCAACAATATTGATCACATAAATCATACTTGGCTTTAAAATAACAAGAATTTCAGGTTGAATTGTTGTTCATACTTCAAGCTTTTTAGTGATTGTAGCGTATTAAGCGTATTTCTCTTTCAAATGAGGAACCAATTAAATATATTTTTTAAAATGGAACATGGTATAGTTAGATACAACAAATATTTATTATTTAAATTATACTCGGCATTCAAATTATAAGAATTTTTGTTGCAATTGCTTTGCATTTATCACATTTTAACGATCGAAAGTGTTTTAAATCTATTTATTTTTCAATTGAAAACTCAATTGATATTTTTTTTAACATTTGATCTCTTTCTGGTTAGTAATAAACAAAATTTATTATTTTAATGATAATTGGCTTTCAAATATTAAGAATTGCGGTTGTAACTTGTGTTCATATTTAACGTTTTCTAACGATCGTCATCGTTTTAAGCCTATTTCTCCTGCAATTGACGAATCCATCGCATTTATTTTCAGAAATGGATACTTGTTTGGGTTAGATACCACAAACATTTATTTTTTCAATAATACTCAACTTTTTAATGAAATGAATTACGGTCGGAATTGCCTTTCATGTTCAACGCTTTTTAACGATCGTTATTGTTTGAAGCGTATTTCTCTTTAAATTGATAAACCCATTGAAAACATTTTTTACAAATGAAACATGTTTGGATTAGATAATAAAAACATTGATCATTTCAATCATACTTGGATTTACGACAAAAAAGAATTGCTGTTGCAATTGCTTTTCATATTTAAGGCTTTTTGACGAACGTTAGCGTAATAAGCGTATTTGCTATTCAATTGGCAAGGCAATTTGAAATATTTTTTCAAATTAGATCGCTTTCATGTTATATCTTACCCATTTTGATTATTTCAATCAGAATCAGCTTTTAATTATGAAGAGTTGCGGTTACAATTGCTATTCGTATTTAAAGGTTTTTTATGATCGATAATGTTTCAGCGTATTTCTCTTTCCATTGAAAAACCAATTGAAAATATTTTGTAAAATTGGATCTCGTTCTGGTTAATTATAAAAAAATTGATTATCTTAATCCTACACGGCTTCAAAATATTAAAAATTGCGGTTGTAATTGGTGTTCATATCTGACGATCTTTAACAATCGTTAGCGTTTTAAGCGTATTTCTCTTTCAATTGATGAACCAATTGAAACAATTATTTAAAATTGCATAATTTTCAGGATAGATATAAAATAATCATGGTTATCTAAATCGTCATAAGCCTTCAAACATTAATACCTTCTACTGCAATCGCTATTCATATTTACGCTATTAAACGATTATTAGTGTTTGAAGCTTATTTCTCTTTCAATCAACGAACCAATAGAATAGAATTTTAAAATTTAAACATGTGTTGAAAAGATACAAAAAATATTGATCCTTTCAATCAAACTTCGTTTTAAAATAAAAACAATTACAATTGCAATAGCTCTTTGTAGTTCATGTTGTTGAACGATCCTCATCGTTTTAAGCCTATCTCTTTTTCAATTGACGAACCATTAAAAATACATATTTGAAAAAGGAAAGATTTTGATTCGATATCAACAATATTGATCATATAAATCATACTTGGCTTTAAATAAAAAGAATTTCAGGTTGAATTGTTGTTCATATTTATTGCTTTTTAATGATTGTAGACTATTAAGCGTGTTTCTCTTTCAAATGAGGAACCAATTAAATATACTTTTAAAAATGGAACATGGTATAGTTAGATACAACCAATATTTATTTTTTAAATAATACTCAGCATTCAAACTATAAGAGTTACGGTTGCAATTGCTTTGCATATTTATCACATTTTAACGATCGAAAGTGTTTTAAATCTATTTATTTTTCAATTGAAAACTCAATTGATATTTTTTATTTAAATTTGATCTCTTTCTAGTTAGCAATAAACAAAATTGGTTATTTTAATGTTACTTGGCTTTCAAATATTAGGAATTGCGGTTGTAACTTGTGTTCATATTTAGCGCTTTCTAACGATCGTCACCGTTTTAAGCCTATTTCTCCTGCAATTGACGAATCCATTGCATTTATTTTCAAAAATGGATCCTTGTTTGGGTTAGACACCAGGAACGTTTATTATTTCAATCATACTCAACTTTTAAATGAAATGAATTACGGTCGGAATTGCCTTTCATGTTCAACGCTTTTTAACGATCGTTATTGCTTGAAGCGTAGTTCTCTTTAAATTGCTAATTGAAAACAACAAAGATCAAGAGCTCCAAACCAAGCTAATGGCTCTTCTCATATCAAATTCAGAGTCTTCAAGTGACGATGGATTCATCAATCAAATTGATTTCGAATCCTCAGGAGAAGAATCTTCTAATAAAGAATCAACATTAATTTGCCCTTCTGGAGTAATTAATATGTTTTCTACGACAAAACGTGAAAAAGAGCTCATTCTTGATCTAATTCAAAAAATAGGAGATTCAGAGGTCCAAGCTCAATATCTTCTCCAGCTCTAGGAGCTGATTGAGAAAAACAGCAACCAAATATTCCTCAAATCAAAGAACCTTTTAGCCTCACAAAAATATTTTACAAATATCCTCCACAAAATTCTCTCAAACAAATCACTGTCAAAGACCTCCAAACTGAGGTTAAAATTCTCAAATCCCAAGTTAGGATATTACAAGGAAAAATATCCTCTTTAATTCAAACCATAGACCAAACACAAGAAATCGATCTTGGAGAACCTCCACAAAAATTTTTTATCCAAAACCAACTCCTCCAAATATCTAGTATGAGGCGCAATCCCAATTCCAAAGTTGTTCTTTCAGTGGAAATGACATCTATGAGTGGAACATAGATGGAAAAGCCGAGTATGAAATATTGAATACTCTACAACAAATGGAACTGGCAAGAATGGCCTATAAGGCTGCGGCCCCAGCAACAGCAGAAGAAAATATAGCACATTTCAAACCACAAACTTCCTCGAGCATAAGACCTCCAATGCCTATTGTGAACAGCTTTTCAATGCTTCAGGAATACCCTCCTTTAACCTACGATGAAGCAGTTCAAACACTTGCTACCTTTCTTTTTTTTTTTTTTTAAATAGATCTGAATAGGTGGAATGGAATTCGAAATTCGTATTCCTTCAAAAATTTTTCCTACAGTGTTTGAGATATGAATGCTAAAAATGACAACAGAGATTTTTACAAGACGAGTGTAAAGTAGAACTAGAAAAGATTTTAATTTTTTGTTCTCATATCTCAAACACTATAATACAAATTTCTGAAGGAATACAAATTTCAAATACCATTCCAGCTATTCAGATCTATTTCAAAGTAAGTTCTCATCTCTTTAGTCTGCTCTGCATGATCGTGCATACAGTCCTGCACGTCTTGGTATCAGAGCCATTTTAGTCATACGGTGCATATTCATATTCATACTATAGTTTGAATCTTTCCGGTTAGGGTGTTGGTAAGACTTCGGTAAGTTGAGTAAAGCTATTGGTCTGCCTTTGGTTTTAGGTGGTCCTAGTGTCGGTGTTCCCGTTGTTCCCATTCTCTGTAAAGATCCAATTATAGTTGCATATGCATATCTACCATGGCTGCTAGGGTTAGAAACCTTTTCAATTCAGGATCATCCAAGAGATTGGATGTAGTTTAAAGTCATGAGCATCATGCTCCAATAGATCTCAATAACTGGAGAATTCCAGAACAAAGGATTGAATCCATTGCCATAGATTTTATGGCAGCTTTTTCAGTCAAGACTCATGAAGAAACAATCAGTCTTCGAAATGGGTCTCAAAAGTTCCCCTTATTTTCTAGGGTAGCAGTACAAAACTATGTCAAAAAAAGGTTATAGGTACATGCATTATGGCCTAGTTCAAGTTGCAGCCAAAACTCTGATCCATGAAAGCATAAATACCCCAGTGTATTTAGCCTTAACGGATAAATGCTTGGAAGGATACAAAAATTCTTTACTTGCAGTTATTTAAACTAATATTTGCAATGGTCCTATTTATTTCAATTGGAATCCAAACTTGTCTGTTGATTTAACAGATCCAATGATTTATGATTCAATGATCTTAAATTAAAAATCAATATTACATTTTTCTCTTGGCTACCTACATATACCTCAAGATATCAAATCCATAACCCTTTTTCTTTACCCAGCCTCCAAGTCCAAACAAATCTTTACAAAAAATGGCACCACACAGATGGCCAAGTAACAACTTCAGTTCATCCTCCTTTCAAAAATATCCATATTCATAGCATCGAAAGTGAAAAACTGACTGTGGCCACTCCAATTAGTAACGGTCGTGAAGAAGATGAAAAATATCCAGCAAACATTGGTGATATCAAAACTGTTTACCAACAAAACAACTATTCAAATCAGATTCTCCATACTATTGCTCAGCAGATGGAACAAATCTCCACAAAGATAAGTTCCATAAAGCAAGCTTCAAATAATAAATTTCTAAACGATGTTTTAGCACCACATTTCCAAACCAGAAGCCTCACCAGAGAAGCTGAAAAGTCTACTATTCTTCCAAACAACAACCTACTAAAAAAAATTACCAGCAACCTCAACAGTCTCTCAAAAGCCAACACCTCCAAGATAAATTGCTTGGACGAATGCCAAGTCCAGGGAGGAAATGAAGATACAACTTCTTCCTCAGATTCTGAAACACCACCAAAAATTCAAACCATAGACCAAAAACAAGAAATCAACAAGATTAGAAATCGATCTTGGAGAACCTCCATAAAATTTTTTTATCCAAAACAAACTCCTCCAAATATCTAGTATGAGGAGCGATCCCAATTCCAAATCCGTTCTTTCAGTGGATATGATATCTCTGAGTGGAACATAGATGGAAAAGATAAGTATTCAATAATGAATACTCTGCAACAAATGGGAATGGCAAGAATGGCCTATAAGGCTGCGGCCCCATCAAA
>ONZA01004746.1:77526-91073 GCA_900322205.1 Kewa caespitosa
CAACAAATTTCAAATTTCGAAAATGTATGTTTAGTTCTTTGTTGAATTCAAAAAGAAATATGCTTAAAACGATGAGGATTGTTAAACAGCGTTAATTATGAAAAGCAATGGCCACCGTAATTCATGTTATTTGAAAATTGAGTTCGATTGAAATGATCACTATTTTTGGTTTCTGATCAAAACATATTCAAACTTTAAAAATAGATTATATCGGTTCGTTGACTGAAAGAGAAATAAGCTTATAGCGCTAATGATCGTTCAATAGCGTTAAAAATTAACCGCAATCGCAGTCGCAATTGCAGAGGTGATTATTATTGTTTGAAAACCTAGGATGATTTAAATAACCGTAATTGTTTATATCTTTCCATAATATCTTTCCATAACATCAATTGATAGAGAAGTATGCTTAAAACGCTAACTATCGTTGAATAGCGTCAAACATGAACAACAATTACAAGCGAGATTTTTAATATTTGAAAGCCGAGTATGATTAAAATAATCTATTTTGTTGATAACTAACAAGAATGAGATCCAATTTTACAAGAGAATCTCAATTGGATTTTCAATTGAAAGAGAAATTGGCCTAAAACACTATCGGTTGTTAAAAAGCGTTAAATATGAACAACAATTGCAACCGCATTTCTTCTTACTTGAAATCCGATTATGATTGAAATCATCAAAATTGGTTATATCTAACCAAATCATGATTCATTTTGAAAAACTATTATCAATTGCTTTGATTATTGAAAGAGAAATACGCTTAAAACACTAACGATCGTCAAAAAGCGTTAAATACGAAAAGCAATTGCAACAGAGATTCTTTTTCTCATAAAGCCCCATATGATTGAAATCATCTATTTTGTTGGTATCTATC
The DNA here is from genome assembly GCA_900322205.1 of Kewa caespitosa. Taxonomy (NCBI): domain Eukaryota; kingdom Viridiplantae; phylum Streptophyta; class Magnoliopsida; order Caryophyllales; family Kewaceae; genus Kewa; species Kewa caespitosa. Next base: position 78,401 of record ONZA01004746.1, read on the forward strand.
CAGAACATGTTTCCATTTTATAAAATATTATGAATGTAGTCAATTTAAAGAGAAATACGCTTATAACGCAAACAATCGTTAAAAAGCGTCAGATAAGAACACCAATTACAACCGTGATTTTGATTATTTGAAAGCCGAGTATGTTTAAAATAATCAATCTTGTTGAACTAAACTGACAAAGATCACATTTTAAAAGATGAATTCAATTGGTTTTTCAATTTGAAGAGAAATAGGCTTAAAAGACTCTTGATCGTCAAAAAGCATTAAATACGAACAACAATTGCAATAACGCTAACAATCGTCAAAAAGAGTTAAATATGAAAACCAATTGGAACCGAAATTCTTTTTAATCATAAAGGCAAGTATCATTAAAATAATCACTATTTTTCATATCTAACCCGAACAAATTTTATTTTATAAAATAATATTCAATGGGTTTGTCAATTTAAAGAGAAATATGCTTAATACAATAATGATCGTCAAAAAGCGTTAAAGACAATTGCAATCGTGATTCATTTTACTTAAAAGTCGAGTATGATTGAAATCATTAAAATGGATTTTATCTAACCCACTCCTGATCCAGTTCTGAAAATAAATGCAATTGATTACTCAATTGAAAGAGAAATAGGCTTAAGGATCGTCAAAAAGCGTCAAATATAACCAAGTATGATTAAAATAACCAATTTGGTTATAAATAACCACAACGAGATCCAATTTTACTAAAGAATTTCAATTGGTTTTTCAATGAAATGAGAAATAGGCTTAAAACTCTATCGATTGTCAAAAAGCATTAAATACGAACAGCAATTGCAACCGTAAATCTTCTTACTTGAAAACCGATCATGATTAAAACCACAAATATGGTTATATCCAACCACAGAATGATTCATTTTGAAAAAATATTTTCAATTTCTTTGACAATTGAAAGAGAAATACGCTTATGATGCTAACAATCGTCAAAAAACGTTAAATATGAAAAGCAATTGCGACAGAGATTCTTTTTATCGTAAAGCTAAGTATGATTGAAATGATCAACTTTGTTGGTATATATCCTGAACATTTTCCCTTTTTATAAAATAGTTTCATTCGGTTTGTCAGTTTAAAGTGAAAAACGCTTAAAACAACAACGATTGTTGAAATGCGTTAAACAAGAAAGGTAATTGCTACTTTAAATCATTTTATTTCACATTCAAATATGATTTAAATCAACAAAACTGATCGTATCTGTCCCAAAAAACATCCAGTTCATAAAATATATGCAATCGATTGGTCAATTCTAAGACATATAGGCTTAAAACACTAACGATCGTTAAAAAGCATCAAATTTGAACACCAATTACGACCGCGATTTTTCGTATTGGAAAGCCGAGTATGTTTAAAATAATCAATTTTGTAGGTAAATTACCAGAATGATATCCAATTTTACAAAATAATTTCAATTGGTTTTTCAATTGAAAGAGAAACAGGCTTAAAACACTTTCCATCGTCAAAAAATGTTAAATACGAACAGCCATTGCAACCGTTATTCTTCATACTTGAAAGCGGATTATGATTGAAATCATAAAAATTTGTCAAATCTAACCAAATTATGATCTAATTTGAAAGAATTTTTCCAATCGCTTTGCCAATTGAAAGACAAATACACTTGTAACGCTAACGATCGTCAAAAGCGTTAAATACGAAAGCAATTGCCACATAAATTCTTTCTATCAGAAAGCCAAGTATGATTGAAGTGATAATTATTTTTGGTATGTGACGCAATCATGTTACCTTCTTATTAAAATAGTTTCAATTGGTTTGTCAATTTTACGAGAAATACGCTAAAGACAATAACGTTCTTTAAAAAGCTTAATCATGAAAGGCAACTGTGACTGTTAATCATTTTATTTGAAATTTTAATACGATTGAAATCATCAAAATTGATGGTATCTGACTTAAACATTATCGAGTTATGAAATTAAATGCAATTGATTAGTCAATTGAAAGAGAAATAGGCTTAAAATGCTAAATATTGTTAAAAAGCGTGAATATGAACACAAATTACAACTGCAATTCTTAAATTTGAAAGCCAAGTATGATTAAACTAATCAACTTTGTTGATAAATAAACATGAAGAGATCCAATGTTACGAGAGAATTTCAACTTATTTTTCAATCGAAAGAGAAATAGGATTAAGACACTATCGATCGTTAAAAAGCATTAAATATCAATAGCAATTGCAACCGCAATTCCGCTTACTCGAATGCCGATTATGAATGAAATCATCAAATTTGGTTATATATAAGTAGAACATGATTCAATTTCAAAACAATTTCAATTGCATTGGCAATTGAAAGAGAAATACACTTACGACGCTAACGATCGTCAAAAAGCGTTAAATATCAAAAGACATTGCAACATAAATTCTTTTTATCGTAAAGCAAAGTATGATTGAAATGATCAATTTTTTGTATAAATAACCAGAACAATATCCAATTTTACAAAAGAATTTCTATTGGTTTTTCAATTTAAAGAGAAACAGGATTAAAAAACAATCGATCGCTAAAAACCGTTAAGTATGAACAGCAATTGCAACCGCAATTTTCTTACTTGAAAGCTGATTATGATTGAAATAATCAAAATTGGTTATATGTAACAAGAACATTATCCATTTTGAAAAAATGGTTTCAATTGTATTTCCAATTGAAAGAGAAATACACTTATAACGCTAACGATCACCAAAAATCGTCAAACATGAAAAGCAATCGCAACATAAATTCTTTTTATCGTAGAGCCAAGTATTATTGAAATGATCAATGGTTTTTGTATCTAACCCAAACATATTCCCTTTTTATACAATAAATTTGTCAATTTAAAGAGAAATACGCTTAACACAATCACGATCTTTAATAAGCGTTAAACAGGAAAGGCAATTGCGACTGTAATTCATTTTATTTAAAGTTGAGTATGATTGAAATCATCAAAGTTAATGGTACCTAACCCAAACCTGATATAGTTCTTAAAATAAATGCAGTTGATTTATCAATTCAAAAAGAGAAATAGGCGTGAAACGCTAACAATTGCTAAAAAGCGTTTAATATGAACACAATTACAACCGCGATTTTAAAGATTTGATAGCCGAGTATGACTAAAATAATCAATTTTTTGTTGATAATTAACCAGATCGAGATCCATTTTTACAAAAGAATTTAAAGTGGTTTTTCAATTGAAAGAGAAATAGGCTTAAATCACTATCGATCATCAAAAAGCGTTAAATACGAACAGTAATTGCAGCGGCTATTCTTCTTACTTGAAAGCCGATTATGATTGAAATCATCAAAATTGGTTATATATAACCAAATCATGAATCTGTTTGAAGCAATATTTTAAATTTCTTTGACAATTGAAAGAGAAATAAGTTTATGACGTTAACGATCATCAAAAAGCGTTAAACATGAAAACAAATTTTTCTTTTCATAAAAAATTTCCAATGGGTTAGTCAATTATAATAGAAATACGCTTATAATGCAAACGATCGTTAAAAAGCGTCACAAACGAACACCAATTACAACCGCAATTTTAATATTTGAAAGGCGAGCATGTTCAAATAATCAATTTTGTTGATAACTAACCTAAAAGAACTTCAATTAGTTTTTCAATGGAATGATAAAAAGGCTTAAAACACTTTTGATCGTCACAAAGCGTTAAATACGAACATCAATCGCATCGTAATTCTTCTTACTTGAAAGCCGACTATGATTGAAATCGTTGAAATTGAACATGTCTAACAAGAACATGATCTTTCAATTGCTTTGCCCATTGAAAGACAAATACACTTATGACGCTAACGATCGTCAAAAATCGTTAAATATGAAAAGCAATTCGAATAGAAATTCTTTTTATCGTGAAGCCAAGTATGATTGAAATGATCAATGTTTTTGGCATCTAACCCAAACATGTTCCATTTTTGTAAAATAGTATTAATGAATTTGTCAATTCAATGAGAAATAAACTTAAAACAATTACGATCTTTAAACAACGTTAAACATGAAAGGCAATTATGATCGTAAATCATTTTATTTGAAATTCAAGTATGATTTAAATCATCACAATTGAAAATATCTAACCCAAACATGATCCATTTCTAAAAAATAAATGCAATTGATTCGTCAATCGATAGTGAAATAGGCTAAAAACTTTAATGATCGTTAAAAAACGCTAAATATGAATGCAAATTACAACCGCGATTTTTAATATTTGATGGGCAAAAAAGAAAATTTTGATTTCTTGTTGCTTAAGGGCTTTATTCAGACCCCTAACATTCCAACTACATATGTTGTTCATTTTGAGAAGAGCTAGCCTCCCCAGCTTGTTTGCTGAACCTTCTTCCACCCACTTAACTTCTAGTGCACTGATCTATGTCCCTTTCCACTTCTGATGAAACAACACCACTTCCCATTTTTCCTGGATCCATGAGCTGGAAGTATGATGCAATGAGTGACATTCAAAGCATTAAAACCATTGTGAACCTCCACATCAAGAACTTCAACCATCTTCTCCTTAGCTTTCCCTCCTTTATCCCCCATTGGAAACCTTCTTCATCCACATTTGGGCTCTTTTTAGGCTTAGATATCCACTTCTTAACAATTTTTTTCTTACAAAGCCTAGCCTCATGCCCATAATTCTGACTAGTAGTACACAACATAGTTTTAAACTCATATTCAACAGTTGAGAAACCTGCTGTCCCCATTCATTCTCAAAAATAATGTCATCTGGAAAAGTTTGCTGAAAGAAAACCTCTACCAAGTCCCTAGCATAAGACAACTTTTCGTTCGCTTTAGTTGCTCTATCTAGTCTCAAGGTCTTCCCTATCTTCTATGTCAATCATGTGAGAACATTCTTTCCCTAGTACTTCAGCTCAAGGCCAGGCAAATGCACCCAGATAGGAACTGTTTTGATCCTTTCCTTCCTCACATCTACATCAGGTTACCAAGGTTTAAAGATTAAGAGTTTTTTATCAAACACATGAAACCCTGCGTCCTTTGCTTAATTCCTCTCTTCAAAGGTCGAAAATCCAACCAAGAAAATACCTTTTGTCACTAATGAGACTTTATCTATGACATGCTTCCCCCACACCCTACTGAAGAACCCCTCCATGACAGCATGGGGTGGGTTAGCTCCAAGAACATAACACACAAGGGATGAAGTCCAGTATTCAACGACCTCCTTTATGTCATCAAAAGAAATTTTAACTTGAGTCTTTCCTGTATCATGATGCTCCACATCAGGTTGAACTACCTCCTCTATAGATGGCAATGGCTGCATCTCCGTCTCCCCAGCTCCCTCCCGAGACTTGAGTGCAGAGAGCCATGTATTCAGTTGTTTTTTTGTCTACAGACTGATGTTGTAGAACCTTCAAGGATTCAGCTTCAGACAGTATCTCAACCTCATCTCTATCAGAAGGACCTATGACAGAAGATGAAGATTGAAATTCCAAAGGAAGAGCACCTTTCTCAGCTAGCGCTGATTTAGCTTTACTCGTGCTAGCATTCTGAGTTTTTTGAGAATTTCCAGATTGATTCTTAATTTTAGAGCCAATTCTATTGTTTGGAGCTTGTCCCCTACCCCTATCCCTCCTTGCCATGGTGGCACTGAAAGTGTGGAAGCCTAGAGAGAGGAGAGAGTTTCTCTCACTAGAACCCCGAAATGATAGTTAATTGGTGTTCAATTTGTGTTCATATTTAATGCTTTTTAACGATCGTTAGAGTTTTAGCCTATTTCTCTTTCAATTGATGAACAACTTATGTTATTTTAAGAACTGGATCATGTTTACATTAGATACCAGCAATTTTGATGATACTTGTCATGCTCGACTTTTAAATAAAAAGAATTACGGTCGCAATTGCCTTTCATGTTTAACGCTTTTTAACGATTGTTACTGTTTTAAACGCATTTCTCTTTTAATTGACTAACCCATTGAAACTATTTTATGAAAAGCAAACATGTTCATTTTAGATACCTACAAAATTGATCATTTAAGTAATACTTGGCTTTACGATAATAAAAGTTTCTGTTGCAATCGCTTTTCATGTTGAACGCTTTTTGACGATCGTTAGTGTTATAAGCGTATTTCACTTTCAATTGCCAAAGCAATTGGAATTTTATTTTCAAATTTGATCATGTTCTAGTTAGATATGACCAGTTTTTATGATTTCAATCATAATCGGCTTTCAAGTAAGAAGCATTGTGGTTGAAATTGCTGTTCGTATTTAATTTTTTTTGGACGATCGATAATGTTTTAAGCCTATTTCTCTTTCAATTGAAAAACCAATTGAAATTCTTCTGTCAAATTGGATCTAGTTCTTGTTATTTATCAACAAGTTTGATTATTTTAGTAAGACTTGGCTGTCAAATATCAAAAATTGAGGTTGTAATTTATTTTTCATAATCGATGCTTTTTAACGATAGCGTTTTTTGCGTATTTCTCTTTCAATTGATTAACCAATTGAAACTATTATTTTAAGTTGCATCATGTTCTGGTTAGATACAAACATTCACGGTTATGTAAATAATCCTAGGCTTTCAAAAACTAATATTTGCGGCTTCAATGGCTTTTCATATTTAACGCTTTTTGACGACCGTTAGCGTCATAAGCGTATTTCTGTTTCAGTTGACTAACCGATAGAAAAACTGATCATGTTTTGAACACATACAAAAAATATTGATCATTTCAATCGAACTCCTTTTTCAAATAATAATTATTATGGTTACAATACTTTTCATAGTTAACGTTGTTTTACGGTCCTCATCGTTTTAAGCGTATTTGTTTTTCAATTGACAAACCAATTAAACTTACATTTTTTAAATTGGAAAATTGTTGATTTTAAATCAAAAATATTGATCATATAAATCATACTCGGCTTTAAAATAACAAGACAGGTTGAATTAGATTTCATATTTACTGCTTTTTAACGCTTGTTGCCTACTAAGCAATTTGTTTTTCAATTGACGAACCAATTGCAAAATATTTTAAAAAGTGGAACATGTTCAGGTTAGATAGAACCAAGTTTGATCATTTAAATTATACAGGGATTTCAAATCATAAGAATTACGTTGCAATTGCATTTCATATTTATCGCTTTTTACCGAGCGATGGTGTTTTAAGCATGTTTCTCCTTCAATTGAAAAACCATTGGAAATTCATTAGTAAAAATTGATCTTGTTCTGGTTAGTCATAAACAAAATTGATTATTTTAATCATACTTGGTTTTCAAACGTTAATAATTGCTATTGTAATTAGTGTTCATATTTATCGCTTTTTAACAATCATTAGCGTTTTAAGCCTATTTCTCATTCAATCAACGAATCACTTAAAATTATTTTTAGAGTTGGATCATGTTTGGCAAAAGAAGCAATCATATATTATGATTTCAATCATATTTGACTTTTAAGTGAAGTTAATTACGGTCGCAAATGCCTTTCTATTTTAACGGTTTTTGATAATCGTCATTGTTTTCAGCGTATTTCTCATTCAATTGACGAACATATTCTAACTTATTTTTATAGTATAATAAGGTCATGGTTACAATTCAAAAATATTGATGAATTCAATCACACTAGGATTTCAAATAATTAAAGTTACGGTTTAATTGTTGTTCATATTTACTGCTTTTTAACGATAGTGGCGTTTTAAGATTATTTCTCTTTCAATTGACGAACCAGTTGAAAATATAGTTTTAAAAATGGAGCATGTTGTGGTTAGATGCAACCAATACTGATCATTTCAATCATATTGGAATTTGAAATTATAAGAATTGTGGTTGCAATTTCTTTTCATATATGTCGCTTTTTATTGTTCGATAGTGTTTTAAGCCTATTTCCCTTTCAATTGAAAAACTAATTGAAATTAGTTTTTAAAATTGGATCTCGTTTTGGTTAGTTAAAAAAAAAGTTGATTTATTTATTCATACTTGGCTTTCAAATATTAAGTCTTGTCGTTGTAATTTGTGTTCACATATAACGCTTTGCTACGATGGTTAGCGTTTTAAGCCTACTTCTCTTTCAATTGACGAATAAATTGATGTCATTTAAAGAGTTGGATAATGTTTTGGTCAGATACCATCAACTTTGGTTACTAAAATCATCCTCAAATTTTAATTAAAATGAATTAAGGTTGCAATTGCCTTTGATGTTTTACGCTTTTTAAATGTCGTTATTCTTTTAAGCGTATTCCTCTTCGAATTGATGAACCAATTGAAACTGTTTTAAATAACTAGAACATGGTTTGGTTAGATACAACCAATATTGATCATTTACACCACACTGGGCTTTCAAATTATGAGAATTGCGATTTTGATTGCTTTTCGTATTTATCACCTTTTAACGATCGATAGTGCTTTTAAGCCTATTACTTTTTCAATTTGAATACCAATTGAAAATCTTTTGTGAAATTGGATCTCGTTCTGGTCAGTTATAAAAAATATTTATCATTTTAATCATACTAGGCTTTCAAATAATAAGAATCGCGGTTGTAATTGTGTTCATATTAGACGCTTTTTAACAATCGTTATCGTTTTAAGCCTATTTCCCTTTCAATTGACCAATCAATTGCAGTTATTTTCAGAATTTGATAATGTTTGGGCTAGATAACATCAATTTTGACGATTTCAATCATACTCAAATAAAATGAATTACGGTCGTAATCGCCTTTCATGTTTAACGCTTTTTGACGATCGTGGTTATTTAATCGTATTTCTCTTTTAATTGACAAACAATGATAACTATTTTACACGATATGGCCATGTTATATTTAGAATATCAAAATATTAATGAATTCAATCATACTATGGTTTCAAATTATTAGAATTGTTGCTGCAATCCCTTTTCACATTTAACGCTTTTTAATGATCGTTAACGTGTTAAGCCTATTTGTCTTTCAGCTGACGAACCAAATGCTTTTTTTTTTTGGAAATCAAATAATTATTTGATTACATACCATTTTTTCAAACTAATCACACACGGCTTTTAAATAACAAGAATTGCGAATGCAATGGCTGTTCATATTTAATGCTTATTAACGATCGTTTGTGTTTCAAGCGTATTTCTCTTTAAATTTACTAACCCATTGAAATTATGTTACAAAAGGGAACTTGTTCAGGTTATATACCAACAAAATTTATAATTTCAATAATACTTTCCTTTACGATAAATAGAATCTCTATTGCTATTGCTTTTCGCAATTCACGCTTTTTGACAATCGTTAGCGTTATAAGCATATTTATCATTCAATTGGGAAAGCAATTGAAACTAATTTTTTAACTGTAATGATGTTATGGTTGTATATAACTAATTTTTATGATTTCAATCATAATCAACTTTCAAGTAATAAAAAATGTTCTTGCCATTGCTGTTCGTATTTAACACTTTTAGACGATCGATAGTGTTTTAGGCCAATTTCTCTTTCAACTTACAATCCAATTGAAATCCTTTTAAAAAATTGGATCTAGTTCTGGTCATCTATCAATAAAATCGATCACTTTAATCATACTCATCATTAAAATATTAAAAATTGCACTTGTAATTGGTGTTCATATTTCATGCTTTTCAACGATCGTTTGTGTTTTAATTAAATTTCTCAGTCAATTAATGAACCCAATGTAACTACTATTTAAAATCGCATCATGTTATACTTCATTAAAAACATTTACGGTTATTTCAATCATCTTAGGCTTTCAAACAACAATACTTGCGACTGCATTTGTTGTTCATATTTAACGCTATTAAACGATCGTTAGCGTTTAAAGCCTATTTTCTCTTTTAGTTGACAAACCGATATAATCTATTTTTGAAGTTTGAACATGTTTTGAACAGGTACCAAAAATATTGATCATTTCAATCGAACTCCATTTTCAAATAACAATAATTACGGTTGCAATTGCTTTTCATATGTAACACTGTTTAACGATACTCATCGTTTTAAGCCTATTTCTTTTTCAATTGACGTACCAACTAAACATAAAATTTTTAAACTGAAAAATGGGTTATTTGATATCAACATTATTGATCATATAAATAACATTCGGCTTTAAAAAAACATTAAATTTTAGTTGAATTGTTTTTTATATTTATTACTTTTTAACGATGGTAGACTATTAAGCGTATTTGTCTTTCAATTGACGAACCAATTGAAACTATATTTTCAAAATGGAACATTTTCACGTTATAAATAGCAAATATTGATTATTTAAATCATGCTAGGCTTTCAAATTATAAGAATTGCGGTTGCAATTGCTTTTCATATTTATCGCTTTTTAACGATCGACAGTGTTTTAAGCCTATTTCTCTTAAAATTGAATAACCAAGTGAAATTATTTTGTAAAATTGGATCTCTTTCTGGGTATTTATAAACAAAATTTTTCCTTTTTAATCATACTTGGCTTTAAAATATTAAGAATTGCGGTTGTAGTTTGTGTTCATACTTAACGCTTTTTAACCATCATTAGCCTATTTCTCATTCAATTGCAAATCAATTTCAGTTATTTTCATAAATAATTTTTGTGTTTGATACCATCATTTTTATGATTTCTATCATATTAAAATTTTAAATAAAGTGCATTACGGTCTCAGATGCATTTCATGTTTAACGCTTTTCAACGGTCATTATTGCTTTAACCGTATTTCTCTTTCAACAGATACCAAATTATATGTATTGTTGTTGCAATTGTTTTTCGTATTTAGATATAACCAATAATGATCATTAAATCATACTAGGCTCTCAAATTATCTGAATTTCAATTGCAATTGGTTTTCATACTTACTGTTGTTTAACGATTGATAGTGTTTTCAGCCTATTTCTCTTTTAACTTAAAAACCAATCAGAACTCTTTGGTAAAAGTTGATCTCGTTCTGGTTAGCTATAAAAAAAAAATCATAATTTTGATAATATTTTTCTTTCAAGTATTAAGAAGTGCGGTTAAAATTTGTGTTCGTATTTAACGCTTTTTAACAATGTTTAGTGTTTCAAGCCTTTTTTCATTCATTTGAAGAATCAATTGAATTTATTTTCGAAATTGAATCATGTTTTGGATTGATACGATCGATTTTTATGATTTCAATCATACTCAAGTTTTAAATAAAATGAATTATTATTGCAATTTCCTTTCATGTTTAACGTTTTTTAACGATCGTTATTGTTTTAATCGTACTTCTCTTTCAATTGACGAACAAATTATAACTATTTTTTTATATAGGATCATGTTATGGTTGGAACTCAAAACTATTGATGATTTTAATCACACTAGGCTTACAAATAATTTGAATTGCGGTCGCAAATGCTTGTCACGTTTAACGCTTTTTAACCATCGATAGTGCTTTAAGCCTCTTTCTCGTTCAACTGAAAAACCAATTAAAATTCTATTGTAAAGTTGGATCTTGTTCTGGTAACAAAAATTTATTATTTGATCATACTCGTCTTTCAAATATTACAAAACACGGTTCTAACTGATGTTCATATTTGACGCTTGTCAACGATCGTTAGCATTTTAAGCATATTTCACTTTCAATTGATGAAAAATTGAAACTATTATTTATTATTGCTTCATTTTATGGTTAGATATAAACAATTGTAGTTTTTTAAATGATCCTAGGCTTTCAACAAATGTTACTTGCAGCTGCAATTGCTGTTAATATTTAACACTATCACACGATCATCGACGTTTTAAGCCTATTTCCATTTCAAATACACGAACCTATAGAATAAATTTTAAAAATGAAACACTTTTTGAACAGATACAAAAAATAGATCATTCCAATTGAACTCCATTTTCAAATAGTATGAATTACGGTTGCAATTGCTTTTCATAGTTAACGTTGTTAAACGATCCTCATCATTTTAAGCCTATTTCCTTTTCAATTTACGAACCATATAAGCTTACATTTTTTAAATTGGAAATTTTTTGATTTGATATCAACAAAATTTATCATATAAATAATACAGTGCTTTAAAATAACAAGAATTTCAGGTTAAATAGTTGTTCAAATTTATTGCTTTTTAACAAGTTTAGCATATTAAGCGTATTTCTCATTCACTCGCCGAACCAATTGAAAATATTTTTAAAAATTATGACATGTTCTAGTTATATACGACCAATATTGATCATTTAAATCATACTGGGATTTCAAATTATAGGAAGTGCTGTAATCGCTATTCATATTCATCGTTTTTTAACGATCGATTGTGTTTTACGCCTATTTGTCTTTAAATTGAAAAACCAATATTGTTAAATTGGATCTCATTCTGGTTAGTTATACTTGGCTTTCAAATATTAAGAATGTGGTTGTAATTTGTGTTCAAGTTTAACGCTTTTTAATGACCGTTAGCGTTTTAAGCTTATTTCTCTTTCAACAGACGAATCAATTGAAGTTATTTTTCATAATTGGATAATTTTTGTGTTAGATACCATCAATTTTGATGATTTCAATCATGCTACACTTCTAAATTAAATGAATTAAGGTCACAATTGCCTTTCATGTTTAACGCTTTTTAACGATCGTTATTGTTTTAAGCGTATTTCTCTTTCAATTGACAAACTCATTGAAACTATTTTATAAAAAGGGAACATGTTCATGATAAATATAAAAAACATTGATTATTTCAATCATACTTTGCTATAAGATAAAAAGAATTTATGTTGCA
>ONZA01004756.1:20004-30712 GCA_900322205.1 Kewa caespitosa
TTGGGCTGAAGGGGTAGCTGGTGCAGCATGGTGGCCGACGACCTGAGACGATGTACCTTCCTTTGACAGCCTGACTGCAATCAGATCTGCAGTCTTCTGGATCTCTTCAGCTGAAGGGCGGTCCTCTTCAGGCTCAGCAGGGAATCGATCATTCAGACGAGACTAGGTGCCAACAAGGTCCCATTCATTATGCCGCCCATGCGCGTACTCTTCCATCATTTCAATGCGAAACTTAACCCCAAAGAAAATGGCAGTATTCCTCATACCATCCTCAGCTTGAGCTAGTGCCACCTCTTTCTCAGCAATGATGGCGTCCTTCAAAGCAAAGCTGCCTCTGCCGAAGTGAAAAAGTTGCAGAAAGCTGGATTTATCAAGGAATGCATATGACCGAGGTGGTTGGCCAAGGTCGTGCTAATAAAAAAGAACAATGGGTCTTGGAGGATGTGCATCGACTACACCGACCTCAAAAAGGCATGCAAAAAGGATGATTTCCCCTACTGCAGATAGATCAGCACGTCGACTCCACAACGGGCCACGAACTTTTGAGCTTCATGGATGCTTTCTATGGTTACCATCAGGTGTTCATGTGGAAGAAGGATCAGAGTTCTACTGCCTTCATCACTGACGACGGGGTCTTCTGCTATACAATGATGCCGTCTGGCCTCAAAAACGCCGGGTCAACCTTCCAGAGATTGGTGTAGAAAGTTTTCCGACGTTAGATAGGCCGCAACTTAGAGGCTTACGTTGATGACCTCATTACCAAGAGCCGATTGGCAAGTGACCACGTCACTGACCTGAGGGAGACGTTCGAGACATTAAGGGGGTACAAAATGAAACTGAACCCCAAGAAGTGTGTCTTCGGTGTCCGAGGTGGAAAATGTTTAGGCTTAGTAGTGAACCACAGAGGGATCGATGCCAATCCCGAGAAAGTGCAAGCGATCCTCGACATGCAACCGCTATCATGTGCAAGGACATTCAGAAGCTGACTGGTTGCATTGCCGCTCTGAACCGCTTCGTCTCCAGGTTTAGGAAAGGAATGAGGTTCAATTGGGGTTCGGAAGAAAAAGAAGCCTTTGAAAATTAAAGAGCTACCTCGTTCACTTACCCAGGATATCATCCCCCGCACCCGGTGAACCCCTCTTCGTATACTTGTCCGTTTCAGACCAGGCAGTCGAGTCCGTACTGATAAAGGGACAGGACAAAGTTGAGACTCCAGTATACTTTGCCAGTCATACCTTGCTTGGCGCCGAGTTTAAATATTCCATGCCGGAGAAGTTTTCCTCGATCTGGTGATCACGTCTCGTAAGCTGAGACCGTGTTTCTCGTTGCATCCGATCACCGTCTGGACCAACCAACCCTTGAAGAAGATTTTTGGTTGATTTGAATCCGCTGGTAGAGCACAAGTATGGGCCCACGAGCTGACCGACTACGAAATCACATATGAACCTAAATGGGCTGTCAAGGGCCAAGCCTTAGCCTACTTCGTGGCCGAGATGACTCACCCATCGACTCAGCCCCTCAACTGGAGGAAGAATTGGGAAATGTCCGTTGATGGATCTTCCTGCAAGATCGAAAGTGGCGCCAGCGAAACCATGCTGTTGCCTGAAGGAGACTTGTTCGAGTATGCGACAAGATTCAAGTTCCAAATGTCGAACAACGAGGCTGAGTACGAGGCGCTCCTAGCGGGATTGCAGTTAGCCAGATCCACCGGAGCGAAAAAGCTTGAGGTAAAAATGGAATCTCAGCTCGTAGTATCAAAGATCACCGGTGAATACGAAGCGAGAGAGGGAAGTATGAAGGCCTACCTCTAGAAGGTAAAGGCCGAACTTATAAAATTTGAAGAAGTGAATGTAATGCACGTTCCCCGGTATGAAAACCACCACGCGGATGCACTAGCACGACTTGAAAGTTTAGTGATTTCAGGTTTTCCCAGAAATATTTTTTGGGAAGACCTGAGCGAGAGAAGTACCGAGACTCAGCCGACGAAAAAAGTCGCAATCCTCGACCGAAGTGATGACTGGATGACTTCGTTGACATTATGGTTGAGGGGTGGTTTACTGCCATATGACGAGAAAGAAGCAAAACGACTTCAAGCAAGATCTTGGTGGTTTGTCTACAGAGATGGGGAACTTTTGAAGAGATCGTATTCTGCACCCCTCCTGAAGTTTGTTTCCCGACCCAAAGGGAAACAAATCCTGACCGATCTCCATGAACGCATTTGTGGAGCTCACCACGGCGGATGCACCGTCACGTCCAACGTCATCTGTGCTGGATTCTATTGGCCCACCATTTCTAAAGACGCATCCGACTTGGAAAAAGCATGCGCCAAGTGCCAGTATCATTCCTCGATACCAAGACTGCCTTCCACCGAGCTGACTCCAATCCCGGAACCTCTCCCCTTTAGCCTCTGGGGGATGGAATACTGGGACCTTTTCCACTGGCTCCCGGCCAGGTAAAGTTTTGCATTGTAGCTGTGGATTACTTCACCAAGTGGGTTGAAGCGAAGGAAGTCCGTAGCATATTAGTGGCCGAAGTGAATAAGTTTGTTCAGTGAGGGCGACCGCGAAAGTCACCGAATGGGTCAGTCTTTTCCTTCAGCCATCAAGGATAACATCTTATCTCGCATTGGTTCACCTAGGAGCATTGTGTTCAACAATGGGCGTCAGTTCGACACCCCCAGGTCATAGGATGATTAGTCGACCTGGGAACACAAGCTCGTTCCACCGCGGTGGCAAGGCCTCAATGCAACGGTCAAGTGGAGTCCACCAACAAGACCATTGTGAACGGTTTGAAGAGGAAATTGGATGGGGTTAAAGATTTGTGGGGTGACAAACTCTATGAAGTACTATGGTCACTTTGAACCATAGAGAAAGCAGCAACTAGAGAGAACCCCTTCATGTTGGTCTATGGGAGTGACGCCGTACTTCCAATTGAGATGACTCTGGAAAGTCCGTGAGTCAAAGGGTTCAGCGAGAAAGCAAATCAACAGCGACTACGGCTTAAACTGGACCTTTTTCCTCAAGTCCGAGGTGATGATTTACTCGGCATGGCCGTGCACAAGCAACGCATGGCCAAGGCATATAACAAGAGGGTAAAAACAAAGAATTTCCACATGGGCAATCTCGTTAATAAGAATATAGAATCCACCTAAAGACAGAACGAGGACGAAAATTTCACCCCAAACTAGGAGGGTCCCTACTTCATCATAGAAGTGGTCCGACGTGGAACATACCGGTTGGAAGATGTGACGGGGAGAAGGATACAAAGAACTTGGAACATCAACAATCTCAAGAAATTTTATATTTGATGTCCTCAACATGGAAAATATCCGACCTCATCCATGTCAGGATCATGGTGAACGAGCCCATACTGGAGCTGTAGTGGAAAACTCCAACTCGTCCTAGAAGTTGAAGAGGAGTTGATCTCCTTAGTTATATGTTAAAACTAGTCTGTCATTGGACTATAGCAAATGTTGCTTTTTTCAAACTCATCCTGGAGTCATTGTAATAGATTCTTACGGGGTCGATTCCCCCAAACAACCAATTTGACAGTAGTTCATCATGGAACTACCTGGGTCATCTCCCTTCAATAGCCAAGAATAAAATCTGTTACAACTACCCTCACGTCGATTGATATCATTGTTAATTCATCACAGAATTAACCAAGTTAATTCATCACGGAATTAACTAAGTCGGTTTAGGTTCATCAAAGAACAAACCAAGATCAAATAAGTTAAACAAGTTCGATCGATGTTATTGTTAGTTCATCACGGAATTAACCAAGTTAATTCGTCACCGAATAACTAAGTTGGTTTTGGTTCAGCAAGGAACAAACCAAAATCAACTAACCCACCCACCTCACCCCAGAAGTCAACAACAAACTGGGGGCATCTACTTCAAGTTCTTCGTTGCTTCCCTTAATGGGGGCAACAGGGTTAGACAGACGACGTCATATTATGACGACGGGCTTAAGGCAAACAACAAAAACAAAGCAAGAATGGTAGTCAAAGCCAAATACAAAGTAAAAAAAAAAGTTGAAATCAGAATATTACAAAAGCGCCACGAGGGAATTGTTTGAGGTCGGACACAAATGGGCTCGCAGGCCTTGAAAAAACAACTCAACCATCCACTCAATTCCCTGGAGCGACGTCGTCCCCCTGCACTTGATCCCCCATAGCGGCCTTATTCACCGGCGTAAAATCCTCAAAGGGATCATAATCCAGCTGACTCTTTAGTTGTAGATGAGCTGGAGCTTGGGCCTCCTCAGGGAGCCTAAGGACGGACACCTCGGCTATAATGGTGTCCAAAGCATTCTCGGACCCCAAGACGTTCTTGACAGCCTCAGTCGAGATTGCCTTGAGATCCGCAGGTTGACTCTCAAGACGAACCTGCAACTTGGCGACATCAGACTCCCTGGCCACCAACTTCTTCCCTAGATCGCCTACCTTGGCAAGGACCTGGTCCAACTCGGCAAGCTTACTCTCCAGAGCCCTTTTGACCGTGGTGAAATCCGTTGTTAACGAGGATGTCGCCTTCTTGACCTCGGCCCGACCTCCTTCTTCACCTTAGCAATAACCTTTTCTGCCGACTTGGTCATGTCGTCAATAGTCTCAGCCTGAGACTGCATAACTTTGTCGAAATAGCAGGCAAAGAGGTATTGCTGCAGAAAGTAGGTGGACTTAGAAACAATGACATCAAAAAGAGGTATTGTGTGAGTTGCGAAGAAACTCCTCCCGGGCACAGTCATGGTGACGGCCAAGCGATCTCTGATCGGCTCCAGGCACCATGCACTCCATGCACGACTCCATGATCCTCAGCCTCTCCGCCTTGGGATCAGAGAAAAATGGGGCAAAGGAAAGCGGGTCAGGTGCGATGTGGTTAGCGAGCACATCCATATCCGTATCCAGCTCGACACCAGTCTCCTTCCCCTTACTCTTCGGCGGCTTGTCGGAGTCAGAAGGACCAGCCCTATGAATCTTCTGTTTCTTCGGGGGAAATGTCCCAGTGGTGGAGCGAGGTCGCCCTTTTCGGTGTCAAGGGTGTCTGTGCCTGCTGCGGCATCCTCCCATTCGTTCCCCAGTACGTCCAGGGTCAACGTCGGCATTGCCACGGTAACCTTGGCCCGCTCCGGCGTTGCGAGGACTTTCAGGGCCGACGTGACCCGAGGGGTTGGCTTCTGCCTTTGTCTCGACGTTGCATCCTAGAACTCTGAACGCAACAAGAGTTAGGCCGCATGAATAATGTGAAATGAGACCAAAAGGATGAAGCGAAACTTACCTCCTTGGCGGCTTGAGAAGCTATCTCTAGCTGTAGCTCGTTATCCACACGAGCTTGCGACTCCACCAAAGCCTACTTCCCCATCATATCTTTTCCCACGTCACCTTTCTTCATCAGCTTCTCCTCGGCAACAGCCATAAAGAAGGAGTAAGTACAAAATAATGATGAATGAAACGAGATAGGGTATCCGGGGTGAAGAGATCTACAAGCATCACCCCTCATAAGACCCATTTAGGTCATGAAGAGGTTATTCGATAACCAGTTTGTTGAAGGCTGCCACTACACCGGACGCTTCACGAGATGGTTACTATGAGGAGTGGAATGCCACCCCGGGAAGCTAAAGTATTTTAGAGCCGCTATGTCGGTAGATGACAACGACAATTGTCCAGCCTTCTGATACAGGCGGCTAGACGGCTTCCCATGGTTTCAGCTCGGGACATTCCAGGCCCTAGTTTTCCTCCTCAAGTAGTAATAGGAGTCCTTCCACTCATGGACCGAGCTGGTCTTCAGCGGCACTATTACGCAATCCTTGGCCTCGTTGAAGGCGTAAAAACCCTTACATCCCGGAGTGCTGCACACACGCGACGTCAACCTGAACCATAAGGTTAACGTCGGTGTCACTTCATATACCTTGCAGATGCAGAGATAGAAGGCGATCATTTCCCACGAATTCGACGCGAGCTGACAGGGGGAGAACCCTAGTTCATTCAGAAGCTCCGATGTAAACGTGGCAGAGGATATTTGAAGCTAAAATCTAACATCTGAGTATAAACCGAGATGGATCCAGCAACAAGAGAGGTTATCAAACCAGTGTTGCCGGGGTGGATGAATTCCAAGTCAGTACTCAAACTGAACTTCCGCAGAATCCAGTTCATATCTTTCTTCCCGATCACCCACCTCATCGTGAACTCAGTAGGGTCCAAAACCCTTTTTCTTCCCAAATCATCATCAAGTTGAGCACATGATGTGCTCGCCTCGCCGGTCCGGTCCGTGGCTGAAGATAAATCCCATTCCTCCACCGGTGAAGTCAGCACTGAACTGGCCCCTTGGTTGTCACCCCCGCCAATGGCATCCACCACAGCGTCGTTATCATCCACGCCCACCTCGATATTGGGGTTGGTGTCGTCCACGTCGGACAAGTTGTCGATCGAGCTTAAGTCTGAACCTGTCGAAGAGTCTGAAGGCGACTCACTCGAACTCAAAGAAGCCACCTCCTCCTGATCAACCCTCGTGTCGGTGTGTGGTGGCGCCAAGTCAGACAGTGTATCCTCGAACGAGCCACTTGAGCTCGACAAAACAACCTCGGGTATGGACTGACTCATAACTAAACATCAAGTAATCAGAAACAAGCATGCAAGAAAGAACTCACCCACTGAAGAAATTTTTACTCCGGAATCATCGGCGTTAAAATTTGCCTCGGCTGTTTCGTGAGTTTGGCCGACCCCAGCGGACGGTGGCATAAACCTACCCTTGGAACGTACGGGTTGCCGGGCAGGTTGCCCCTTATGAGCAACCGTCTTTCGAGATGGAGCTGGAACCTCCAAAGGCGGCGTAAATAAATTACTTTTTGGAGAGGGGACGATGTCGGATTAATCCCACTCTCGGTAGGCGGTGGCGAAGACTCCCTACGAGATGAGTTGCCTCTTGCCGTACCGAGGTTACAACCCTGGGGATCCAGGGCGCGAAGTGGAACCACGTCCAAAGGACTATGAAGGTCATGGATCTCATCCAATAAGGCCCGAGCTTGTGGACTCAAACCATCGTCCGAGGAGAAATGTGCACGATGTGGAAACATATTATACAACACAGAAAAGAATAAAGTAAAAATACCTAGTATACAAGAGAACGAAGTTGGAGAAAGAATACAAGAATGCAAGCAAGCGAGGTGGTCACGTCAGACTCTCTCTCTCTAGAAGTAGAGTTTCTCTCACTAGAACGCGTTAAATGAACAGGAAAGAGGGGCGCCTATATATAGGGGGAGAGAGTAACTGTTCACCTCCCCCCCACGGTGGTGACACGTGTTTGCATTAATGCGCTACGCGACAAAACTCAACGCGTCGAGATTTGTGTGACTGTTGTGCTTCCCCAGTTAGCCAAATCGTTGGGTATCAGGTCGGACCACATCATGACGCTGCTGCACCCTGACCTGAGGGGCAAATGTTGAGGCGATTCCGACCTCGCTCCCTGACGTCGTGACGATGTCTTCCGACCTGGGCACGTTTCCCTGTGACACCCAAATTCGATATTGGGAGGAGAGGTACCCGACGTGAGACACCAGTTCGCCATGGGCATGGCCTCACGTTAATTGATTGAGCCCAACCCTGGAGGCCCAACTCCCGGAACTTCCTTGATCGACGCTCTTTAGGGCTGATGTGTCACACGCTAATTTGCCTCACGTTTGCCAAGGCCCCTATATGAAGGACCCTTGGGCTCCCTGAAAAAGGTACACGGTCATTCTGTGCAAGACAATATTCTGTTCACGTCGGAGCAAATAGTGCCCTCTTGCCTTCTCACTTCGGCCTATCACTTCGCTTACAGTAATCACGTACTGACTTAAGCATCAAAGGACAGTTCCCTGGAACTACCCTGGGGGTAGTTCATGTTTGCTACTTATTGCAGTTTGACGACATGACAGGTTGACTTCAACTCATCAGTTCTCATCTCTTTAGTCCTATACAAATCACCCTCTTTGACCTTTCGAGGGCTCACTACGGAAAAAACGCTGCAATAGTAGTTACTTTATTTTTCAAAGAAAATGTGCTATACATGACCTATATTTATTTAATGTATCAATTATACTATACATACAACAATTTCAGTTTCTATATTTAGTTTCACAAAATCAAATAATTGGTCCTTATATAAAAAATGAAATAGATTTTTGGTAAGCTATAAGTATATAGCTTTCATTCCATAATTATATTAAAATGTGAAGTAATTTTAATTGACTTTCTACATATAGATGGACGTTTGCAGTGATGTATTCAGATATTTTTGTTTTTTTGGTAATAACTGAAACCGTAACTAGTAGGCAAAAAACTTGGAGATATTTTCATAAAAATATTTGGTTACCTAGATTCTATGATTTGGGCTATTTAATTGCATCTGTTAGTAGTATTTTCATACATTTAGGTATAGTTAACGCATATCTAGTGTTTAATTTCAGCCGCATATTTTTATGAAATATACGATTACCTACATTCTACGTTATAATTTTTTTAAGTGTTAGTAATTTATATGTATTTAGTTCCACAAAATCTATTTATTCTTCACGGTTTAAATTATGAAAGATTGTTTCTTAGGCAATATTTATTCAGTTTTGAATCCTTTAGAATATTGTGTTGGGAAAAGGCGGTGATAGTAGCCGCGGAAGTAATTTTCTTTTCGCTCTTTGTGTGAGTAAGATTGACAAGAAAAATAAGTAGAAATAGATGGAGACCACCAAACTTTTTACGTGAAAATCCCTTCAAAATCAAAGGGTAAAATTACGAGACTATATGTCCAAATCTTTCACTACAGTGATAGTAAGATTACAATGATAATTTCTTGTTTAGGACAAACTATAGGATCTCTTAACAACTCACCCAAATAGGATGTGTCACAATAAAAACTCTTACCTAAAGGTGGATCACACATACAAGTTTGAGAAGTTGATCAAACTCTCAAACTTCTTCCCTCAAGGGTGGATTTCTCTCTTTTCTCTCACTTGGAGGTACTCACTTTATTGTTGTGCAATGCCAAGTCCCATCTAAGACTCCGTTTATAGTGTCTTGATAGCATGGAGACATTGCATCTAATGTAGTTTAGAATCATCCACATCAATGCTTCAAGTTCATTGAAGGATGTAAGTGCAATGGACTCCAACTTATGGTGCATGCCCTAAGAATGTTCTTCAAGTTCATTGAAGGAGGTAAGTGCAATGAACTCCAACTTATGGTGCATGCTTCAAGAAGTTCTTGAACTTGTGATTCATCTCTAAAGCATTTAGGGATCAACTTAGGTTAATTAATGTCCATATATCCAAATAGGCCATGTACCTTTTGTAACAAACATGAATCATGTGTCCTTATTATTTGGTGACCTCAAATTAATGAGGACACCCAACATATTGCAAGATGAAATAATTTTTATACATATTTTATAGGTTTTCCATTGATATTTTCAATTTTTTTATCCTACAAGAAACCTAACTAATCGGCGAAAAGCTCGGAGATATTCATTAACAAAGTGAATTACCTAGATTATATGATATAGGGTATTTAGTTACTTTAAATTGTTAGTAATATTTCCATAGATTTAGGTGTACTTACTGATTAAACTGTAGTAAATGTACCCGACTACACAATATGTGATAATGTTTGGCAAATATAATGATATCAATTTAGATTCAATTTTCAACTTTGTACCATCTATGGTAATTTATTGCATTGTTAAAAAGTAAAATCCTACATACGGATTGAAAATGAAACTAATTATCGTACGATCCCATTTAATAGCAAAATTCTGATACATACCCAGTTTAGAACTATGTATGTTTGTTAATAATTTTTAATTGTTGCATCAAACGAATGGTTAATTATATTAAATCTAATCGTAAGGTGAATTATGGTTCAATTACCAAAACAAATTCAACTATTATTAGGTTATGAGCAACATATAATAATGTTGAACCACCTCAAACAAAAACCTATTACTAACAAATACAATGATAATCTATTGAAAACATAATTATCTATTACATTGACTAAATGAACTCAATTTGACCATCGCTTGCCCAAACCCTTTTTTGCACTCTTTCTAACTCATGCCTCCAATGAACTTTCTTCATGATGAGAATAGAGTACACTCAAGAGTACATTGCATGTCAAAATGCTTCTCACATATTTATTTCTTGAAAATGTAAAGAATAAACTATAAATAGGGTTTCAATTTATAGTAGATGTGAATAGTCTAGTTTCGAAACCTTAATGAAGAGTAGCCATAATTGTTTACTTGATTTATTAGTATTTTTTAAGCAACTATTATTTCTTCCTATTGTTCAATTTTTTCTTAAAATAAGTTCCTAAAATGGTGGAATGTGATAATTATCTTAACTTTTTTAATAAATTTCAAAGATTCCAATGTAGGCATTAATGATTTTTTTTAAAAGTAAAATATTCATGGTTTATGAGAATCATCCACCTAAACCGTTTGATATATGTACTCACATTTGTTATGTATTAGGAAGGTAGATAACATATGTTCCTATAATAGTTAAATGTATTTATGGTGAATGATATTTTACTTATAATATAAGATTTCGGTTTATATGTTAAATTTATATGTCTGGGAATAATAGACCTGTCAGGGATGATTTTTTTTCACATCCTTACTATTAGATCTATTTCAAAAATTCTGGTCAAATAGAAGTTGTAATTAAGTTCTTTTTCAAA
>ONZA01004767.1:26080-37256 GCA_900322205.1 Kewa caespitosa
GCACAATGGAGGGAGCCGTTCCCTCTACCTTGGTCCATTACATCTTTGGTCCCAAAAATCCGTTCCTTGGACCAACCTATTCCACCATACTTGTGACATTCATCAATTTGCTTTTGTGCGATCCTTCAGAATCAATTGCACTTAGCATTTGAGCTCAATGTCCATTGACCCAAAAGGTGGTGAGAGGCATCTAGCTACACATCACAACGATCCTAAGTCCTCTGAATCCCTATCTCAATTAGTAATCCCAAGTCTCTTGCACCTTGATTGAAGGACATATTCCTTCACCTCCCCCTTGTCCATCATGGCTACTAACTGGAGCCACAAGAGGTAAAAAGGTTCCATAAGAAACTTGTCCCACCTGCACAGACCCTTCATTCCTTTTAGGAACATTACCTTCACACACTGGCTGACTTACAACATCCCCCTACTGGAGCTGGATGCTGAACAACAGTGACAATAGTATTCTTCTTCTTCCTACAGTTGTCCAATTCATGCCCTGCACCTTGACATCCTAAAGATATCATGTTTACACTTACCGCACCCCAAAATCCAAGTAGAGTAGGTGTAGTGATTTTCCCAAGTTCACCCAGTGAACTGTCTAAGGTTTGGACTTAGCGTTTTACCATTAAATTAAAAAAAAAAGCTTTTCGGTCATTAAAGTTAAATTGTGCAATTTTCCTGAGCGCCCAATGGGTTGGTAGTACAGTAAAATAATCGGTTTCAATTTTGACTAATCATAAAATCACAAAAAAAATATTTTAGTAACCCGCTATCCAGTTTAGAAATTGTATGGTTAATGGTCCAAAACCGAAATGGGTTTGAGTTCACTTGACCCATTTCTTTTAATATCCATGTGGAGGACTTAAAAGTCTGAAATAGGGCTTCGAAATCAGCCCATTTTGATTTTTAACCAATTTATGGTCATTTTTCAAAGTTGGGCCTACCCCAGTGTCCCGTCCAGTTAAACTAACGACTTTGAGGATTTTTAGTAAATTTTATTAAAGTCCTAAAATCACAAAATTCTCTAGTCTAGTCTTTCAACAAGTGTAATAGCACTCACATTTTTTTCATAATTTTTAGAGTCTATTTGACTTGTTTTCCAGAATTAAAGTGTTAAATGGTTAATAATAAACCGTTACCCGAAATTGCCACCCAACTTCAAATGGTGCCCCGGAGGTCTCTTTGCCCCGACATGAGTTCATCCATGCCCTAAGTGAACTTTTGGTGACTCCCAGGAGTGAAGACCGACTTCAAACGAGCATTTTTTATTATTAGGACACTTGTCCTATTTTTAGGCTATTTTACGCCACTTTTCCTATTTTTAGAAATTTCTAGCATTTTCCATTTATGGAATATTATATTTTTTTTTACATCCGACTATGTAAAAGCTGTCTCCTGAGACCATATAGTGAAATTGTGTTTATCGCTTTCCGTGCACGCTTGCCATTACTTGTAAATACAACTCGGCTTTTGTAAGAAAATGAACCTAGTTGACAATTCTCAACTATATTTGAACAACGATTCAATCTTGACATATTGGGCCAACTCATATCAGTTTGGGACATGATGAGACCGCCTGCCCCGGTATTGACTCCCTATGGATTATCTCTAAATAAGATAAATCCTAAGTGGATATGCCCACAATAGAATTACTTGGCTCTGAGCTCAAACTAATAAGTCTTGGCCCGATATTTGGCCCCAGGGATGACGGTTGACGTGGCCGCCCCTCTTTGTGTATCTTGATCTGAATGGCCATTAGTCCTGATTAATCAAGGACCAAATATCAGTTGTTAATTATCAACTGTCTCACACTTGCAGGCTTGTTTAAACTTTGGACCGGCATATCCTTTTGATGTATGGCTTGACCCCATGCCAAATTCAAGGTTAGAATCGAACATTCGCTCGTACGCGATCATGGGTACTCCACCCACCACCACATCAAAGACTATCCTCCATTAACCCCAACGGAGTATATACTCCCGCCTTGTGGAGTACCCAATGATTGAATGCAAACGAATGCTTGATCGTCCCCTCTTATTTGGCTTGGGGACATTATGGGGGATCCGTTCACTTTTCATATGGAGCCACTCTCCATCTCATTAAGCCTACCATATCCATCAACTCCACATACCCCATTATATCCCCTTTACTCCCGAGAGTTCATTTCCTCCCTTGAAACGGGAATACTCGATAATCAAATACTTATGCGCTAACTTAGTTCGGGTCAATCCACCCATCTCAGTTGATATCTTGGGGTGCCCCGGTTTTCACTCCGGGTATGACCCTGGTACGTTGGTCGTACTCCAACCTCTCCCGCCTTCGGATTGATACGAATCTTGGAACGAGTCATATGTGTTTGCCTCTTGGCTATTACTCTTTTGAGCAGGAACTGGCTCACCCATCCTTACCCGCTCCCACTGAGTGGCTCCGTGGACCTGTTGAATGGGTCCCCCGTATAGACTTACGTTAGGGCTTTGATCTGTGAGAGGATTCAAGTCCCATGATGAGCGGTACGTAACGTAATACTATTGTATCGAAGCCCGCCATACACCAAAAGACATGTCGGTCAAACGGTTTATCTTTGTACATTTGCGTGCTACCTTCCAATGTGTATATCTATCCATGTGTTTGTTTCAATTTGTTATATATTCACATGCTACCAGCTTAATAGCTTTCTTTCATTTATTTCAGGTATAGTTCATGATCATCATCCAATTCACTCAAAAATTAGGGACAATGACATATTAATAGGTGCCCGTCGCATGACGGATATGGAAACGGGTCCACCTCAGATGTCTGTACCCTATAACTTAAACCCCGGGCCCAGATCATTTGGTAGTCAGATCTTTTGCCTTATTCGCTACACAGCCACTATGGTTTTGCGATGGTTTTCCTAAAAACCTAGTTTGGGTTTCCCCGAAAAACCCTCCGTCCCTGTTTGGGTTATAACAGGGTGGCGACTCCAAACCTTCTTTTTCACAGGCTCTCGGGCCTCCGTGTGGGAGGGAGCCCCAAATCCCTTTCACCAGGGAACTTGTGCAAACACACATATTTTCCCTGGTCCCACATCTCCCTTCTTTCTTCTTTTGTTCTTTCTCCTTATTCCTAAATCTACTTTATCCCTCCTTCATCCTTCATTGTACATCATTTCGGTCTCTCTACCACTACTAGTTGTAGTATCTAACCCTTTTGGTGGAATGGGGTTGTCTCTTGAGTGTGAGGTAGGGGTAGCGTGGGCATGATTCTTCAAGGTGATAGGGGTGATTCAGTTGGGTAAATATGACTTTTATTGGGTTATGTTGGTTTTTAAAAGGTGGAGGGTGATTTTAGGGAGTTAAGGGAGTGGTTTTGGATCATGATGGGCTACTAGTACAAAGGAAGATGATTCTCGAGAATCGATTGTGTTTATACTAGGTGTAATGGAGGAATACTTTTTGTTTGATTTTGAGGGTGACTAACTTGTTGTACATAGGGTGGTCATCAGATATAAAGAGGATGATTGTTTTATTATTATAGGGGTGATTATCAATTGTAATTAAGGGTGATTGTTAGTTGTGACTTGGGTGATTGGTGGTTGTAACTAGGTGATTGCAGTTGTTATGCGGTGTGTTTTTGTATTAATTTGCAGGATAATTCTTAAGACCGGGTAGCTCCAACGAGGCTGTCCGGATGTACGGTAGCTCGGCAAAAGATGTGAGTGTTGGTGAATACCTCAGACAAGTCACTCTAGTGTGAATCTTCATCAAGAGTCGCCGGGAAAGTTAAGCGGCAAGAGTCACCGCCATTAGTCAACGTTCACATGCTCAATTTTGATAACTTGAAAGAGATTTGAAGAGGATTTTGTGATAGAAAATTTATCTCATAATGTACTTTGTTGCAAAACTTATCAACATTTTCTAGTTCAGTTTCGGATCATTTTTAGTATTCATGTGCATGGCACATTATTCGTTGACGTGGATGGAGTATGCATAGCAGACACCGTGTGTACATCAGTAGCGGTGCTCATATTTAGAGGAAATAAATCAAGTAATCGTTGAAAGAAATTTTCTAGAAGGTTCAACGGGATGCAAAGGCTATATATTTTGAGGAACCCAGAGCGTTCGGTGAGAGTTGATAGTACAGTAATACATTTGAGCATACTCAAACTTTCATAATAAATTCCTCAAGTTCTACAAGTTCCTCTCCTTCCATTGTTGTAAAACTTTCAAGCATCCACATGCAGTAAAGGGACGAGGGCTTCAACAACAATCAACAGAACTACATCAACACTTGCATAAGCCTATCTAGTCTTATTTGTTGGTAGTTTGTTTATTCATATTTGTATTGATTTAATTTCTTATTGTATCTTTTATTATTTGGGTCGGGTTGGTTATCTTAGAGTTGGGGGCCGACTCTTTACGCTTCGGTCAATGGGTTGACCTTCAAGCAAGAACATAGGGATAGTGTTAGGCTTGTAATCGACCACTATTAATAAAAGAGGTTCAAAATCCTCTACAGAAGGGTCCAAGAGGTACTGGATGTAGGCGTAGTCGAACCAATATAAATCACATGTTTTGTCTCTACATTTTAATTTTCGCACCTTATATTATCTATTTGCATTAGTTAGAAAATTAGAGACCATTAGTTGCTTTACGGGACGTTCAATTAGTATTAGGGAAGACTCCTATTTGTGAGACCTAACCTTCTATAGGAGACGATCACGGCATATATAAGCAACGCTTATAGGGAAGTCATTCTATCGATATACATTCCCTTTTTTAATGGTTCTAACTTTAGTTATTGAAAAAAAAAATATGATGTAGGTGTTTATGCGATCTCAAGATGTTGAGCTCTGGAACATAGTCTTTGAAAGACCGGTTTACGATAGCATTTTTTCCAATGTGAGCTTTCGTCTCCAATGGCGAGAAAAAGAGGACAACATTCTCAGGCTATCACTCTCCGGTCGTTCTTAGGATGTCAAGGTGCAGAGGCTGTAGCTAGTGCTTGTGAAGAACCTTTGGAACCCCCCGGAATTTAGATGACTCCTGATGAGGTGGTTGCTGGGCAAGAAGTGTTGCACCTTCATCGTCCTTATTCCTGAGGAATGTGGAGAGAAGACTTACCTTTCCTTCAACGGATTCACAAATCAAAACTCCCCAAACTCAAGCATCTGTCAATGTGGCAAGCAATGGAACAATTATTTCAGTGCTTCTAAAGGAGATTGCTGAGGAAACATGTGATTGTTTTGTTAAAATCAACTGTTTTAAACTTCAATATGTTGCCCCTATTGTAAAGGATGGTAAAGTGGTGAGTAAGATTCTTGAGTCAGAGATTGAAAAAGAACACAAGAAATGAAAAAACTCGTTGATTTGATATGTGATAGTGGAGAAACCTAGTTACACCCAAATGGTAGGGTTTGTGAGTAACTAATGGGAGGCACTAATCCATTTACTTACCTTCATAAAGATGAATATTTCATTTTTTGGTTTGATTCAGCTGAGGAGAAACATAAGGTAATTGATGGGGGACCCTATGTCTACAATTACAAGCCGTTCTCTTTAAGAGATTGGGAACTAGATTTCAAGATGGATCCTGATAAGATGAAAGTGATGCTTTTGTTGATTCCTTTAAGCTTTTGGTCAGAGGATTCATTAAGCAGGTTGGCTAGTTGTTTGGGGACTCGTGTAGTAGTAGATTCTATAACATCCTGGCAGTCTCGTATTTCATATGCACGGTTGTCGGTGGAAATTGATGTTACCCAACCTCTTCTTGGTGAGATCTTCATTGATGATGGGAAGGGCAATGTTTTGCCTCAACAGGTTTCGTATGAATAGATGCCATTATTTTGCACCAAGTGCTTGATGTTTGATCATAAAGAGGGCTAATGTGATCAAGTAAAGGCTGGCAAACCCATCAGAAGGATGAGGGGAGTTCGACATAGAACTAACAGGCAGAGGCAACCTGTTGCTGATACACAGTAAGTTGATGAGCAACATATCATTGGCAATGTTGAGGGTAATATTTATGCGCATGGTATCCCTCAAAGGCAGGAGATATGGGAACCTAGTAGAGTCCAACAATGGCGTGATGTCCAAAAAGGTGACAGGAGATGTGTCAGACCTCAAGCAATGCCTGATGTTCCTCAGATCCAGTTTGGCAACATTTATGAGATTCTGGGGGAGGGAAGGCCACTTATAGCTACTCACAAGGTATATGACCTAACGGGGGGGACATTTTCTACATATGTTTCCCCTATGGGGACATGAAGATCTTGCTTAGAGGGCTTAATAAGCCCTCTAAACAAAGGGAGGTAGTGCATCTCCTAGGGAAAAATAATATCACTATTGATATACTTCTAGAACCTAAGATTTAGGAACTTAAATTGCCTTGGCTTGGGTAAACTTAAACAAAATTGGAAAGCCGCTGGCAACTTTACTTGCTATCCTAAAGTAAGGGTGTTGTGTTTGTGGGATTCTAGTGTGGTCACTAGGGATATTTCTCAACAACACATGCAGTGTTTGGTTGCAAATGTTGTAATTGTGGCCACTAATGTGTATTTTAAGCTAGCTGGGATTTATGCTCAGAATCAAAAGAGTTAGAGGTTTGAATGTTGGGATTTTTACACAATTGTATGAATGGTAGCACAATGCCATGGATTATGGGAGGGGATCTGAATGCCACACTTGGGAACTTTGATAGATTACATGCTGATGGTGTTATGGCAGGAGATGCTGAGTTAAGGGATGTGTTTAATAGACTGGATATATGTGAAGTTGAAGCTAAGGGTGGGAATTTCACTTGGTCTAATAGACATATGCCCGGAGAATTGATCTATAGCAAGTTGGATCGAGTTATGTGCAACGCTGAATCGCGTATGTTGCAGATTACCACAGAGGTAGGCATCCAAAATCCTTCCTATTCTGACTACTGCCCTACATTGATTCAGATTAGTAAGTATGAGAGGACGTCTCCTAGGTTTTGTTTTTTCATTCGCTGGCTGGAGGATTATCAGGTGACTGATATCATTAGGAGCAATTGGTCTCTGTCTTTCAAGGGAGTGTCTATGTATGGTTGCACCCAGAAGTTCAGAAATGCGAAGATGGCACTAAAAGACAGGGTATTCCTTTGAATGTCACGCAAGCAAGATAGTAGGTGGAGACTACTCAAAGAGCTTTATAGGTTAATTTCTTTTATTCTAATATGGTGTTGCAGGATAGAAGCAAGCTGTGCTTAGATTGAATGAGCTACTTCTAATTGAGCAGAAATATTTGAAGCAAAAATCTGGCATTAAATGGCTTAAGCAAGGAGATGATAATACTTCTTATTTTCATGCTTGCCTCAAGGCTAGGAGGGCATCCACTACTATTAATCTTCTAGTAGATGAGCAGGGCAAGCAGTTGACTTCAAAAGCTGATATTCAAACTGAGATTTTGCAATTTTATCAAAATTTAATAGGGAAGGTAGCTACAGAATTACCTTGTATTGATTCTAATGTGGTCAGGGAGGGCATGTTCTCACTCATGACATGCAGCTTGGGTTGATGAAGGGTTTCACTGCTGGAGGTTAAAGCTGCAGTTTAGAACTTAGATGATAATAAATCTCCTAGTCTGGATGGGTTCACAGCTGGTTTCTATAACAAATCTTGAAATATAGTTGGAAATGATGTAACTGGAGCTATTTTAAGCATGTTGTCCTGCAGGATAATGCTGAAGTAGATCAACTACACAACAATTACTTTAACTCTTAAATCTCCTACTGCCTCTAAAGTTGGAGATTTCAGACCTACATCATGTTGTAATGTAATCTTCAAGATTCTCTTTAAGGTTCTTGTTCAGCGTTTGAGACCTTTATTCCCAGATTTGATAAAATCAGGAGCAAGCAACCTTTGTGAAGGGAAGAATCATCTATGATAATATCATTATAGCTCAAGAGTTGGTGCATAAATATGGGAGGAAGCATGTGTCACCTAGATGTCTCATGAAAATTGATCTTAGAAAAGCATATGATTCAGTGGAGTGGCCTTTTCTCCATCAAGTTCTCGTCCATATGGGGTTCCCTTTTCAGTTTATTGAGTTGCTAATGATGTGTGTAACCACTGTGTCGTATTCAGTCGTCTTGAATGGTGAGCTTATGCACCGTTTCCAAGCAACAAAGGGGTTAAGGCAAGGTGACCCCTTATCCCCTCTTATCTTTGTTTTAGTGATGGAATACTTGTCCAGATGCTTGGATAGGGATTATCAGTAACCTGGGTTCATGTTTCATCAAAAGTGCAGGAAGTTTAAGCTCAATCATAGTATCTTTGCAGATGATCTGCTCATCTTTTGTAGGGGAGATGTACGCTTAATTGAAGGGATTTTGCACTGGTTTAATCATTTTTCTGGGCTCAGTTTAATGCATCCAAATCATAAGTGTCTGTCGCTGGAGTGGATGCAGAGTCTCAAAAAGCTACTCTAACAATCTCAATTTTTGTTATGGGCTCACTCCAAGTCAGATACTTGGGAGTTCCTTTGTCGTCCAAAAGGTTGACGATAAAGGATTGTGAGCCAATCATTAGTAATATTGTTAATAGGATGAGGAGTTGGACGTCTAGATTCCTCTTCTACGCTGGTAGACTTCAACTTATTAAAGCTGTGATCTCAGCAATGCACACTTACTGGAACCAAGTGTTCCTATTGCCTTAGCATGTCATCCTTTATGTTGAGCAGCTATGCAAAGCATTCTTGTGGGCTGGAAAGTGCGATATCACTAAAAGAAACCTGGTTGCTTGGCATAAGGTTTGCGAGCCTAAGAGCAAAGAAGGTTTGGGTATTTTTGAATTAAACACATGGAATTTGGCTGTACTTAGTAAACAGCTATGGTCCATTGATCAAACAAAGGATATTCTTTGGATCAAATGGATAAAAGCGTTTTATATGAAGAAGAGAAATGTGTGGTTGGCTGATACTCCTGCCTAGGCTAGTTGGATGGTAAGAAAGATGTTTGATATCCAAGAAACTGTTAAAACTAGTGTCCTGGTACAGGGACAAAATTATAAAGTCAGCAAGGTGTATCATGATCTTTTGGGTCAGCTTCCAAGTGAACCATGGGCTAGAATTTTTCGGAATTCCTTCAGTGTTCCAAAACATAGCTTCAGGCTCTGGCTCGCTAGGAAGAATTGTCTTCCTGCTGCTCAACGTTTGGAGAAGTTCATTGTAGGGCAAGATCCTCAATGTCTGTTGTGTAAGACTGGGTTGGAGGGAAGGGATCACATCTTCTTTCAGTGTGACTTTGCAAAGGAAACGCTACAAGTGGTATTGAGATGGCTTGGCGTTCCCACCACCCACTACTCATGGACCACTGTCTCAGAATGGATTTTGAAGAAGGGGAAAGGAACCACTGGGCGCCAATGTATTTTGAAAGTAACGGCTACTGCTAATGTCTACTATGTGTCACAGGAGTGCAATGATAGAAGATATAAAAGCCATTGCAACAATGTGAGATTGTTGGCAAAAAGATTGTTAGAATGTCAGGGAAGCAACTAGTGAAAATAGCAAAATCGAAGAATTTCTGTGTACGAAGCTCAACAGTTTCATTTGAGTTTGTTTTCTTGATCGATGAGGTTGCTTGTCAAACCCTTCCTAGAAGGTGTAGACAAACAATTTGAGACTTTTGAGTAGCTTTTGTGTTTCTTGTGTGTATCAGGGACTTGTTTTTTTGAAAATATATATATTACCTTTCTTTTTTAAAAAAAAAAAAGAAAAAAGAAAAGAAAGAATCATAGAAAGACTATATCGGACATGTTACAAGATTCTCTCAAAGAATGCTAAGGCTAAGCCTTTTTTATATTGTGGCTTAGATGCTAATATTTTTTAACATAGTTTCTTTATGTGATACATCCCAAAGTGTATTGAAAAATCTTGTCAATGCATATGATAGAGAAAATTATGATTCCAAAATATTAGACATTGTCAATCTAGTGATGATAAAGATCGTGTCGTGGCAAATTAAGATACAAGTGATGAGGAAAGATGCGAAGAAAGTGATGATGAGGTAATCAAATGTTCACTTTTCAATCTTAGCAAAAGAGAGTTGGTAGAAGCCTCATTTGAATGTATAAGGAAATCAAGAGCTCAAGATTTGAGAATCAAGGAACTTGAAAGATTTATTGAAGCTTTAAAAGAAGAAAAATCTAATTTGCAAAACAAATGTGATGATTTAAAAAATGATTTGATATTTTCACAAGAAAAATTGGACTCTTTTGAAATAGAGAAAAATGCTTTAAAACAAAGTTTTGATTCTCTTGTTAAAGAAAAAAACCCTTTTAACAGAGAAGTGTGACGATCTCGAGAAAAGTATTTTAAAGTTTCAAAAAGGAGAAGAAAATATTAACAAGTTACTTGGCTCTCAAATGACTTTCCTTAATAAAGAGAGTATCAGCTACAATCCTTTCAATCAAAAACAATTTCAGGTTTCCATTTAAAAAAAAAAAAAAAACAATTGAAACCCCTATTTGTTAAAGCCTCCTCATAACATAGTAAGGCCGCTATCATCTGTAATTACTGTTCAAGAAATGGACATATCTCTAGTTGATGTTGTTTAAAGAAGAGTACAAGGCTTAAGCAAATTTGCGTTTCTAAAAAGTCTAATGAATCCAGCGATGTTGATAAAGCTCAAATTTGTACTGGATGTGTGATATAAGGGGGAGCACCTCTCTCTTAGTTCTAATATGGTTTGTTCAAGTGTGCATGTTCAAGTGTGCATGTTACGTCAAATACACCATGCCTTTTTAAACTACAAATTTCAAGCTACATGTCTTTGAGGAACCCTAGCACCTTCATTGTTATCTCACTACTCATTTGTTACGCTTTTCGACATTCAAATTTGAGATGCCAACTTCGAATTTATTTGCAAATCTTCAACAGTACGGCATCTTATATTACATGTTAATATGATTTTTGAAAACGTTGATTATTCCGTGTTTCAAATATGGAGGCGAGGTAGAATGTAAATATTGCATTTGAATTTTTGTGTAAAATTTTAAAATATTTTTATAGTTTATCTTTTGGTAACTTTTAGTGTATATGTTTATTTTGCTCTTCTCTTAAGCTTTATTTTTAAATAAAAAAGGAGGAGAGATAAGCAAGCCAAGGTTGAACAAGATACACTTGTTCACTTCAACTTGGTAAGATATTATGGTAAGTTGTGGTAAGTGTGA
>ONZA01004784.1:33654-44561 GCA_900322205.1 Kewa caespitosa
GCCCCCCCCCCCCCCCCCCAGTGGGTCTGTTGGCCGGGGCCAGTGGTTTTTTCTTTGGATATGGCCTTTAACTTCACTTGTGTGACCAACTCATTGATTTGTCTAGTCAGTTAGAAACAGTCTTTGGTGAGGTGACCCACATCATGGTGGTACTGACAATAGTTGCACTTATTACGGAGCTCTATTGGATTTTTGATTTATGGGGCGAGGGGCAAGAGTTTTTTGTCGACACTGAAATATACATCATCTTGCCTTTCCTCGAACACAATGGGGATGGGCTTGAACTCCCGTCTAGGACTTTTGTTTGCAGCATCGGATATGGCATATGCCTCATGTCTTTTTCCTCTGTCAATCTTTTGGTAGTTGATTGTGTTGTTGTGTGGGCGGGGGGGTTAGGGGCTTGATTTCGCCTGACATCTCCAGTGCGTTGATGTAGTTTTTTGTTGCTCTCCTTGTCGGGCTCAGGGTTGATACTCCGCCCTCCGTGTTTTCCATCTGGTTATGTAACAGTAGGTTGAAATCACTACCCTTTAATAGACCCTTGCTAAAAGTCAAGATGGCGATGCAAGGGTCTATGTTCGTGATCTCCAGACATTCTTCATTGAAGCGATGAAGGTAGCTTTGGAGGGACTCTTGTGGCATCTGCTCTATTTTATTTGTACAGGTGCTCGCTCAATTTTTTCTCCCTTTCATTTGCGGAGAAGTGATCCACGAAGACCTCTCTAAGCTCAATCTAGGGGTTGATGCTCTTAGATGGGAGGTTGTCGTACGAGCGTACCGCTAACCCTTCTAGGGTAGTTGCACATGGTGGTGTTGTTCGTCTGAGGGCCCAGCATGTTAGCTATGTATGCTTGCACATGCTCTACTGGGTAAGCCTTCTCATCATACCTCTTCATGCTCGATGCTTTCGTCTTCTCCGGGACGTATGCCTCCATGATTTTATCGATGAAATGGACGTTGTCGACGATATCGAGTGCATCTGTCTCTTTACCATCTCCTTTACGGTCAAGGTTCATGACAGATCTTCCCTTGGGGATGGGGGGACGTATATCATTTCTGGCCCTTCCTGGATAGTTGTCAGTTGTTCTTCCTGGGTGTAGCGGGGGGCACCGAGACTCTTGCTTGTGTGGTCAAGCGCAGGATTTGTGGGACTAGCTTCTAACCAAGGATGCTTGGTCATCTAACCCAGCTTTGTTCCTTTCCTGTTCCACGTGCATCAGCCTCAGGATTTCACTTATCATCTTGTCCATTTCTTTCTCATTCCTTTTTCTTGCTAGGAATTGACGTATGTCCCTCATCGTTTCTCCGGAGTTCTCCAACCCCAGACCAGCATTACGGTTCAACCATTCTCTGAGGTCCTTTGTCGAGGTCCCTGATCTAGCCTGACGGTGGGATAGTCAGGTTCTACGAGATACCCCTTTGCGATGGTTTCCGTGGTAGGTGGTACTTCCCGTGCTGAGATAGACTCTGAGTCTCTCATCTGCAGCATATTTGCTGAACCCGGCCATCCATTGGGACCCAATCGGTCATGAAAAGACAGACGTGGGATGATGGCTACGGTATGGCCCCTGCAGTTTCTGTGACAAGGCTCCGGGGAGTCCTTGGAGACTCTATCCGCTCCTCCTCAATTTATTTCTCCTTGGCGTATCTCAGCAACAATGAGGTCGAGCTCTTCACGCATGAACGATCGATTCTCACGTTTGGAAGGAGGGGAATCCACCCGACAGAGAATACACCGTCAGTGAGGAGACAGGGGGCTATTGGGCCACTAGTTTGTGTCACATTTGACATCTTCAACAAGTACTTGAGATGGCCCGACGTTAGCAAAGTCACGTACTCCATCCGTACGGCTAGTGATCGTTGTATCTAAACTAATAGGAAGGAGCGTAGATATATGCCTGTTTCTTAATCTCATAAATGAAGGGCAAAGGTTTTCGACTTTAAGAACTCGTCCCCACAGACGGTGCCAAAATTTTCTGGCCAGAAATCACCTGGGGGTGCTTCTCCGGTCAGAGCGAGGAGAGAGTGACCTTGAACCTGTGTTATGAGCCATGCAACCTTCCTTTTCGCTTTAATTGACCTACACAGGGAACAAACGGTGAACTACCCCCGAGGCTCAACCGGGGAATGGCCCTTCGATGATCAAGTTAGTGAAGGAGAATCAAAGATGAAGCTTGGAGTTAGCGTCATGTTTAGATAAGTGAATTTGTTTTGAGGAGAAGGGTTTACCTATTGTAGGAATGCTTTCTTAGAGGAGTTATCTTGGGATTGGGCCAAGAATAGGAAGAAGTCATTTGGAGAGAGAAAAAGTCCCTTGAAAATACCTTTTCAAGGGGTATTTATAGAAGGTCTTCCTCGATTAGGGCACCCAGGTGGGGGACCAATAATGCTAGACCACGTCCTCGCTTTCCCAATGATGCTAGGCCACTTCACCTGGGAATGAAATGAGAAAATTCCCCTAGAATTGATGTGTGCGCCGTTATCCTTTGGGCCTTTGTCCGTGGCCCATGGCTTGGATCCTGCCAAAACTATCCTTTTGGCCAGCAGGAGATATTGTCGTTTTGTACACGTATCCTGCCAACGCGTTTCCCCACTCCCCAAGTGAGTATTCCTCTAGGTTAGATGAAAGAGTGTTGATATCGTCCGAACCCAGGGGGTATTGTTGTTGTTTACCAGAGCGAGAGGTTATTCTTAGACATTGGATCCTTTTTCTACTGAGCCCTCCACCCCTTCATGGTGACTGACTCATGGTAGAGGCTAGGCTCTTCCCTGTCTGATAGGGTGAGTGACTCCCACATTCGGGCGTATCAGGGCTCGGGCGCCATGGAAGATCGTATAAGATGTAGGGTCGGGGCTTAGCCGAGTCTGACAATTTCAAAGCTCCACGCAGGGTCTTAACAAGACCAGTGGGACCTCAAGATAGCTTCTTGAAGGAAAAATGGGCTCCCCCCTCTAGGGTCACCACCACATGTTCAATTTATTTTTTCTTTTTATTTTTAAAATAAGAAGATAAATATAACAAGGTGAGTATGTGGAACTATAAGGTACCTAGTTACAAAAGCTAGTTAATACAACACTTAATAATAAAGTAGTAAATGAATAGTTTTTAGCTAAAGTCAAAACTGCAAATAATATAATACAATATAATTTTACTTGAAATATATTAATAAATATGCTTACAAATATCAAACTATACAAGGTATTACACCTAACGGGGGCCTACCCTTCCCGGAGTCCTTCCGTCGCGCCAAGGAGAGGAAGACGAAGGTGGTGGAGTACTGTATCTAGCAGTTCGTCCATGTCAATGACATCTCAGACATGGGGATAAACTTTGCCCTCACTCGGAAGATGGCCCCGAAGGTGCTCCATGAGGTATGGTCGATCTTCGAGATTTTTTGCCTTCTCTCGCCATTCTCTTCATTTCTAAATTGTTTGCTTTATTCCTTATATTTGCAGACCTACCTCTCCATGGCCTACTCCAACACGGTGAACAACGACCTGAGAGCTCTGCTGCGGATTGCGGAGGACCTTCGGAAGAAGCACTTTGTCTGAAATCAAACGTCTTGCCACAAGGCGGCTAGGTAGTGAGGCAGGCTCAGGAGGGGAGGGTCACCGAGCATGAAGTGCAGATGAAGAAAACCAAGGAAGAAGTTCAGGCCTAGCTGAATAAAGCCGAGGAAGAGGCTCAGGCCAAGCTTTCTATGGGTCAAAGGAGCTTGCCGACCTCGATAAGAAGAAGTCCTTCGAGGTTGCTGCTCTTTGGCAGGAGGTGAAGGAATCAGGCAAGAGGAGGGAGTCCCATCAGGAGGAGGCCTTCATAGAGGTCTATAGTTCGGTGGCCGGCTTCAAGGTGATCTGAGATACTATGCTGGTGAACCAGGTTGAGTACACCTAGGGTCCTGATGATGCTCGGGTACTAAAGGCTCGGTTGGCCAACATCCTGTGGTACCATCCAAATAAAGACGTCGGCCCGACCCTAAGGTGGGGTTCGGTGATTCCATCAACACTGATCCCTCCCATTCCACCTAGGATAAGGGACTCATGACACGTCCCGAGGGCCAGAGTGACGGGGTCGAGCAGCCAGGATCATCCATGGTCACTGAGAGGGGACGCAGAAGTAGGGGTGCCCGAGGTCTCCAGATGGGTCTCTCACTAAATATAATACGTGACAATGTATTAACCTGCTTGTTCCTTGTTCGCATGTGAAGTTGTTTTCATCATACGACACATGATAATGGGTAGGTCTCCAATTTCTTCGTGAGGGATCCATCGCACCTCATCCTAACCTCCAAATGGGTCTCTCACTAAATATAGAACATGGTAGTGTGTTGGCATGACTGGTTCCCTATGTATATGTAAAGTTGTTTTCATCATTTATCACATGGTAATGGGTAGGTCGTCGCCAATTCTTCATGATAGATCCATTGTACTTCGTCTTTTGCCTCGTTGGTTGTATTTCTCCTGGTTTTTGTTCTTTCATTTTCTCTCTTCGGCCTCTTTGGCTCTTGTAATATTTGTGACTTGTATTTTTTGAGGCGTTTTGCATGTTTATTGTAAATGTGCTCTCTCTCTTTGTCATTCGTTCATGATTCTGAGCTTTAGCACTTCATTGAAAAGTTATTTCACCCTAATGCCCCCACGTAAACAAATAATGGATGCTGAAATATTAATAATCCGAACTAGATATGTTCACGAGGTTGAATCGAATTGATCGTCCGTTGACGAATAGGTAAGGTAGTTCATTTATTTGCCCCAAGGTGGGGTCTTTATGCATTTCCTATGGTCCTCAGGGTAGGACTTCATTAATTTTGTCAATTTAATGACAAACGGAAAGAAAAGAATGTGCACAAACAGAGAAGAAAAAATGAACTTGTATTCATGGTTGTTTGGGAGTGCCGACCTCGAGGTAACTCCGAG
Organism: Kewa caespitosa; assembly: GCA_900322205.1. Lineage (NCBI taxonomy): Eukaryota > Viridiplantae > Streptophyta > Magnoliopsida > Caryophyllales > Kewaceae > Kewa > Kewa caespitosa. The sequence goes on from ONZA01004784.1 coordinate 38,572, forward strand.
ATGAGTTCTCTTGAAAGCGAGAAAGATAAAAGGTTGTTTGGGGGTGCCTACCCCGAGGTAACTCCAAGATGAGTTCCTTTGAAAGTGAAAAAGATAAGAGGTTGTTTGGGGGTGCATACCCCGAGGTAACTCCGAGATGAGTTCGTTACACATAGAGACAAAGTAGGTTGTGGATGTTCCATGACCTTGGAACCCTTTGTCCTTTTGAAGTTTCCAGTCAATACGTCTTTGACCCTATGACTTTGACAATATTATATGGTCCTTCCCAGTTAAGGGTGAGCTTTCCATCCTCGTTTAGTCTTCCCATGGATTCCATCTTTCTTAGTACAAGGTCTCCGATGTTGATCCTTCTGGTCTTGACTGTTTGATTGAACACTCTAGTCATCCTCTATTTGTATATTTAGCTCGAGAAAAGGCATTTCTCCGGACTTCGGGAAGTAAGTCGAGGTGGTACCTGAGCTTTTCAAGATTTTGCTCAGTGTCGAAGTGCTTGACTCTTTGGCTTCCATTTAAGATCTCCGGTGGGAGGACATCTTTCGATCCGTTTACAAGGTTGAAAGGAGTTTCTCAAGTGATTGCTTTCTCCGTAGTCCTTGTGGCCCAGAGTACTTTGGTACGTTTCTCGGCCCCTAGACCTTTGGCACCATCTAACTTCTTGATTTTGATCACAAGGATCTTGTTGCTGGACTCTACCTGACCGTTGGTTTGCGGCCGAACTACTGCTATCAATCTGGCTTTTACCCCGTTCTCTTCTAGCCAGTGGCCAATCTCGACGTGTTGAGCTATCTCCCGTTGTCAAAGATGATCTTTTGAGGAGCGCCTAATCGCGTCAGTATGTTCTCTAGGATAAACTTCTTCACATCTATGATGGTGGTGTTCTTGACTGCTCGAGCATCGAACCACTTCATGAAGTAGTCTATGGATGCTATGACAAACTTCAGTTGTCCGGCTGCTTGAGGAAAAGATCAAATATGTCCATGCCCCATTAGTGAAAAGGCATTAGGGCTAGGATAGGGGTGAGCTCATCTGAGGGCAGCCTTGGTATAGGCGCAAAGTACTAGCACTTATCACACTTCTTTACTATTTTGATTATGTGGTTTTGGATCATGGCCCAGTAGAATCCCAGCCGAATATCTTTATGGGTAGTCGTTCTCGCGCCCTAGTGCGCTCCACAAATGTCGTAGTGAGCTTCCCTAAGGATCTTCTTCTCTTGGGTCCTCGGGGCACATTTCAACAGTGGATGGGTAAAACTCTTCTTGTACAATGTTCCTTATCGGAACTCAAGCCACTTGGACTTGTCCTTGACCCTTTCGGCTTCCTTGGGATCTTTTGGGAGAATGTTATGTCAAAGAAGAGAGATGATGGGGTCCATCCATCCATCCGATCGGTCTAAGATATTGACGGCTACTTTAAATTCAATGCTCCAACTTTCTACCTCTTCCTAGAAGATGTTGATGTGCAATCCTTTCATGGACAAACTGGCTAGATGAGCGAGGGCATCCGTGTGGCTGTTTTTCTATCTCGGGACAAGCTCTAACGTTATTTCTTCAAAATGGTCGATCTCTTTTTTTTTTTTTTTTTCTAAATACGCTTTCATTCCATCTCCTCAATCTTCGTAATTTGCAGATACCTAGAAGACGACGAGATGGATGTCCATCTTGACCGTTACCTTCTGGGCTCCAGCAGCTCGTGCCAATGTTGTCCCTGCAAGGAGGGATTCGTATTCTGCTTCGTTGTTTGAGGCACAAAATTTGAATCTCATCGCATACTCGAACACATCTCCTTTTGAAGAAGTGATTACGATCTCTGCTCCACTTCCTTCCTTACTGGACAAACCATCCACACTCATGGGCCACAAGTCAGTCTAGTAACTCGGTGCGTGGTCCAAGGGTGTTAGTTCAGCTACTAAGTCTACCAAGGTTTGGCTCTTTATCGCTCTTCGGGGATCGTAGGCAACGTCATAGTCTGTCAATTCATGGGCCCAGATTTGGGCTCTACCGGCTAATTCGAGCCGTCCTAGTATCTTCTTCAGGGGTTGGCTGGTGAGAAACACAATCTGGTGTTCTTGGAAGTATTGCCTTTACCTTCACGAACTAATAAGTACACCGAGGGCGAACTTCTCTAGAGTGGTATACTGGTTAATGCATGGCTGGTTAAGTACTCTAAGGTTGGCATAAATTCCCCTTTCACTGACCATGAAGCTGAGGAACTTTCCTCCTCGCACTCCAAACACTTACGTTTTAGGATTCAACTTCTATTGGTTAGCTCTATGGGTTTCGAAGATTTCCCTAAGGTCATCCACATGACATGACGAATTGACGCTCTTTGTGATAAGATTGTCGACATAAGCTTTTAGTTTCTCCCGATCTGATCTTTGAAGACTTTCTAGACTAATAGCTGGAAGGTGGACCCAGCGTTATTTAGTTCGAACAGCATCATCTTGTAGTAGAAAATGTCGTTTTTACTAATGAATGTCGTTGAACTCTAGTCTTGATTCTTTATGAAGACTTGATGGTACCCCGAGAAGGCACCCATGAAGCTCAGCAGTTCGTGGCCACTTATAGAATCCACCAGCTTGTCTATCCACGGAAGTGGAAAGTGATCCTTTGGACATGCTTTATTCAGATCGGTGTAGTCTACACACATTCTCCATGTTTTGTTTGCCTTCTTCTCCATTACTACATTGGTGAGCCACTTCGGGTGCTAACACTCTTTAATGAATCCTGCTTCAAGGTTCTTTTCTACTTCTTCAGCAGCCGCTCGATTGCGCTCTTCACCTATATGTCTCTTCTTTTGCTTGACGGGCATCAGCTTTGAATTTATACCTAGGTTTTGCTCCATGATCTCCCTACTGATCCCGGTGATTTTATCAAGTCCGAAGGCGAACACATTTTGGTATTCCCATAGTAGGGATGAGAGTTATGTAGTGGGCTCGTCTAAGTCATCACCAAGGTGTGTGATGCATTCCGGTCGAGATGGGTCCAAGATGAACTCCACTTTGCCACCTATATGCTTGGATATTTCTCTTTCTTCGATCTGTGCATCTACCATTTTAGAGGGATGTCTATCAGCAAACACTTAACGTCCTTTCCCTTCTCTCTCTTTAGCCTGGTCTCCTCTTCCTCCTTCTAGGCCAAGGCTCTACGCTCGTTGGGGTTTCCCCTTCTTCTTTTCCTTAACTCGGGCTCTTTACTGGCCGTCGGGATTTCATTCTGTTCGAGCATGCTCTTATGGATGCATTGCACGTAGCGGGACCAAGTTGTATTTTGATCTCAACATACTTTATCGACTTCACTGTCATCTCGGGGGAACTACATAGTTAGTAGGACCATGCTGATATGTGCGTTGATCTTGTTGAGGGAAGGTTGTCAGAGCAGGACATTGTACGCCAGAGGGACGTCCACTATGAGGAACTCGTAAATGATAAGTCTGGCTTCATTCTTTGTCCCCACCCTCATGGGCAGTTGTATGCTCCCTATTGGAAGAACTTGGTTTCCTCCAAAGCCCACCACATTGTGGTTGATAGAAATGTCCTTGTCGGATGCGTAGCCGAGGTCTTTGAGGCACCCATATGTGATAAAAACTACCGAACTCTCGATATCCACGAGGACCCTTTTCACCATGGTACTCGCAACTTTTACTTCTACGACGAGCGGGTCATCGTGAAGGTATTGAAGTGGTCTAGCATTCAACTCGTCAAATCAGACTGGCTTCCCAAATTTTGGGCTTCCTCGACCAACATGATTTGGTCGAGGGACTTAAGATGAGCTCTTCTAGCTTTTCTGGTCAGTCATCATATAGCTAGACCACCGGAGATGACTGCGACTTTGTAGGAGTCGGAGCCCAAGGTGGAGCTATCGTCTGCCCCCTGGGTCAGCTATATGAAGGTAATGGTCGGGTCCTTCAAAAATGAGTTTATCTTTCCCTCTTTTTCCAGCTTCTCGAGGTCACTTCCCCGCTCGCGGCACTACCTCGTGTTATGGCCATTATATTTGTGATAATAGTAGAAAAAGCAGCTTTTGTTGTTACTCAGGTGTTGGGTCGGGCAGTATTTTGGGGTTTATTTTTGCTAGAACGACCTCCTAGTTGGATTTCAAGATTTTGTTTACTGCCGGACTCTTAAGGATCTTCATGTCGAGCTACATTTTTTTCCCCTACTCCTCCCCTTTTTCCTGGCTGCGATTTGGACCACCCTTGTTGAACTTCGACTTCTCAACATTCAATGTTTCTACTTTTATTTTGTCATGCTTCCCTTGCTGAGATGCATTCCCTTCATGAAACTTATCGAAACGATAGTTGCCCATTACCATGAAACTGAAGACTTTGGATGGATAGGCTCGGACATAAGATAAAGTCATTTTTTGACATTGGAGCTTCATGTGCTCGACATCCCCTAGGATTTAGCTACCCTTAATGATTCCTTTATATACATTGCACATGAAATAACATGATCGAGTTTGGTGATCTTCAGGCACTCATCATTGAACATCTTATCGAAGTCCCTCATGAATTCGTACCGGCCTTGAGTGATGTTGAAGAAGTCTTCATATCACTTCTCTGTCTTCTAACAGGTCATGAAGTTCTCCATAAATATTTCACATAGCTCTTCGTAGCAGTGGACGTTGTACCAAGGAAGGTGGTTCATCCACTTCAAGGCACGGCCTTCCAAAGTTCCCACGAAATGACGACACATGGTCGAGTCATTTCGGATGTAGGTCATCATAGTAGCGTCATAGGCTAACAAGTGTTCTTTAAGAGAAGTGGTCCCATAGAACTTCTTCACTTTCCCGATATTCATGTAGAGGCTAATCGTTACTCCATGATATCCTCACTGAAGGGGACTCGCATGTTGAGTTCCGAAACTTATTTGAGGTCGGAGCACTGCGAGGGTTCCCGATATCTCCCGAGGACCTGCGATACTTCTCCTGCTTCTCCTTTCTTTCTCCTTCTCCGCTTCTTTGACCCTCAGGAGGTTCCTAAGGTCGTTCACCTCCTCGCCTCTTTCTCTCTTGACTTTTTCTCTTCTTATCCTGTCTAGTTCACTTTGGAGGTCTGATTTTGCTCTGCCCGAGCTTTCTGCCACTTTGTTGCTTGATTCTCTATGTCGTTCCAAGTCCCTTACATTGGACCGGGACTTCCAAGGGCCTGATTGGTTGAACAAGAAATGAGGGGTCTTCAGGATTCGAGTAGATCGTAATATCTCTTTGTCTTCCTGAACTGTGATGGTTGATCTAAACAGAATTGAACGAAATTCTGGACCGTATCAGCAAACAGACCTGAATTTTTGAAGTTTTGATTTAGAGATCACACCGGATCGGTAAAACCCCGGACCGGACCGGATTGAATTAAATGTGTTTTTGTTTTTGTTTTTTTAAATATCATCTTACACGTAAAAAAAAATTAAAATAATAATATCCGATCCAAACCCGGAAATTGGACTGGGCCGATTTTTGGATCGGAGTTTTAGAGACCCTGGACTGGAGATCGGGCCGAACTCGGGTTGGCCAGCCTGGTGCAGTCCGGTTGTGCCTTGACCAGTTCGGTTTTTTTGATCCAAGTTTTTCTTGAACACCCCTACTTAATACCAAGTATACTCTCAAAAGTGGTAAAGTTGGGCCAACCTTTTATGCACATAGGTATAAAAGGGTATATTAGTTTTTTTTGACACATGCATTCAACTTTCTGCCAAAGAGAAACTTTTGAGTTGTCCAAACAATTGCATTCTTATTATAATTTTTTTACTTCATATGAATCACAAAAGCAATACACTAATTTACATGGAAGAAGAAATCGTATGACGGAGAATCGAACATGTAACTCGACAAGTCTTGGGTAGACTTTAGTCTACTGTGGATCAAGGTGACTTCTTCATTAAGTAGTCACATTTACGATGTGTGGTCCACGTTAGACCAAGGCTGTGTCAGTTCATCTGTAATGCATACAATTCAGTTCAGTTAAATTCACCGTTTCACAGTTTTATTCATTGATTT
>ONZA01004793.1:30892-43818 GCA_900322205.1 Kewa caespitosa
CCTTTTCAGTCCGTTTTTCTGGTTTACCTTCAAAGTCTGACATGTGTCTGGGACAACCATTAATGCCATTTCTGACCAAGTCAATAGTCGGAAAGGGCTCCAATGGCCTCCTAGGGCCTTTATTTGTCCATTGTGCCGTTTTCGTCAATTTTCATTTCGGACCCCCCTGGAGCCAATTTTCGTGACTACAAGGCTTCTGTTTGGGCCATTTCAGGGGCGTCCCCGGGCCCGGTGGAGATTGCCCCCCCACCCCATCGCAAAGGCGTGTTCCCACATCAATGTAAGCCCCACCCATGGCATCACTTTCCTCTGGGAACACCTTTTCAGTTCGTTTTTCGTGTTTAACTTCAAAGTTCGACACGTGTCCGAGACAGCCATATAGGCCATTTCTGACCAAAATAATGGCCGAAACGGACTCCAATGGCCTCCTAGGGCCCACATAATTCGATGGTGCCATTTTCGTCAATTTTTATTTTAGACCCCTTAGGGTCGATTTTTATGACTTATATCCTTCGGTTTGGGCCATTTCTGGGGCGTCCCGGGGCCGGGTGGAGATTCCCATCGCAAGGACGCATTTCCACAAAATATGAGCCTCACCCATGGGGACACTTGCCCCCGAGAACACCTTTTACAGCCCGTTTTCGACGTTTTCTTTCAAAGTTCGAAACTTGTCCGGAACCACCAAATAGGCTATTTCTGATAATGATTGAAATGGACTTCAATGGCCTCCTAGGATCCATATTTGTCGATAGTGGCGTTTTTGTTAATTTTCATTTCGGACTCCCGGGGCTGATTTTCGTGACTTATAGCCTTCGATTTGCGCCATTTGTGGGGCGTCCCGATGCCCGGTGGAGATTGCCTACCCCCCCTCCAATCACAAGGGCGCGTTCCCACATCAATATAAGTCCCACCCATGGCGACCCTTGCCCCTGGAAACACCTTTTACAACTCGTTTTCGGCGTCTTTCTTCAAAGTCCGACACGTGTCCGGGACCACCATATAGGCCATTTCTAACCAAATCAATGTCCGAAACGGGCTCCAATGGCCTCCTAGGGCCTCCTAGGGCCCATATATGTCAATGGTTCTGATTTCGTCAATTTTCATTTCGGACCTCCTAAGGCCGATTTTCGTGACTTATGGCCTTCTGTTAGGGCCATTTCCCGTGCGTCCCAGGGCCCGATGGATATTGGCCCCCCTATCGCAAGTGCACGTTCCTACACTAATATAAGCCCCTAGCCATGGCGACACTTGCCACCAGAAACACCTTTTACAACCCATTTTCAGCGTTTTCTTTCAAAGTCTCAGACGTGTCTGCGACCACCAGATAGGCCATTTCTGACCAAATCAATAGCCGAAACGGACTCCAATGGCCTCTTAGGGCCCATATTCGTCGATGATGCCGTTTTCATCAATTGTCATTATGGACCCCTTGGGGCCGATTTTCGTGACTTATAGCCTTCAGTTTGGGCCATTTCCGGGGCGTCCCGTGGCCCGGTGGAAATTGCCCCATCATCGCCAGGGCGAGTTCCCAAATCAATATAAGCCCCACCCATGGCGACACTTGCCCCCCAGAACACCTTTAACATTCCGTTTTCGGCGCTTTCTTTAAAGTCCGACACATGTCCGGGACCACCATATAAGCCATTTCTAACCAAATCAATGGCCAAAACAGAGTCCAATGGCCTCCTAGGACTCATATGCCATTTTCGTCAATCTACACTTTGACCCCCCGAGGCCGATTTTTGTGATTTATAGCTAGACCTGGCAAAGCTGATCCGAGACCGAATATCCGATCCGAATAACCCGAAACCGAAACTGAATTTTATTTGAAAATGGTTATCTGATTTTGACCCAGAATCGAAAATGATCCGATCCGAACCNNNNCCGATCCGAAGTCTAAATGACCCGATGACATCCGAAATCGAAAGTGATCCGATCCGAACCGAAATCGATAGCGATCCAAAATCCGAATCAAACCAAATATAATAAGGCCAAACCCGAATCAACCCGAATTCAACATAAATTAAAATTTTCAATCTTAGTGGACTCTCAATTTGACATTATCAATTCAACTATTATTTAAAGCAATATTAATAGCATCTGTACAAATAATTTGTATGGACATTTTGCATAATAGAAGCTTGAGTCAAATGGTTTATGATTTCTTTGCTAAAGTTAGTGTCTAAAATTCAAAAAATAAAATAAAAAATAACAGTTTCTAGCATTACTCAACAATGTAACGAAGTACTTCACAAAGTTAAAAATAACGGTCACACAAATAAAATAGTGAGCTACTAGGTAGCATAATCAAAGGATTGCTTAAGAGCAACACATGGAAACTGATACAACTCTAAAACATGAATTGATGTCGTTTAATCCGTTGTTGACCCGAATCTTGCCCGCATCAATTCATGGTAACACAATATAAAATAAGATACACAAAAAATATCGATTAATTTGATATGAAACTGATCCAATATTTGCTCATCCGAAGTTCATTCGAAGTTCATTCAGTCCGATGGACATCATATGCGATGCAACTCGATTTGATCCGAAATACGAAAAATCAAACATGATCCGATCCGACCCAAATCGAATGGAAATTGGGTCATCCGAAGTTTATCTATCCGACGGTCATCCGATCCAATGTAACCCGATCTGAACCATATCCGATCCGAAAGTACACAAATCTGAAATGATTCGAAATTCGAACATGATCTGATCCGATCTGAATCGAATCCGAAAAGGCATGATCCGTTCATGATCCGATCCGAATAGACTCGAACCGAATCCGATCCGAATGATCCGAATTGTCAGGTCTACTCATAGCCTTCGGTTTGGGCCATTTCCAGGGCGTACCGGGGCCCGGTGGAGATTGGTACCCCCATCGCAAGGGCGCATTACCACATCAATATAAGCCCTACCCATGGCGTAACTTACCCCTGAGAACACCTTTTACAGCCCATTTGATAGAACGAGTTTTCCTTCAAAGTTCGACACTTGTCCGGTCTCACCATTTAGGCCATTTCTGGCCAAAGCAATAGCCGAAACATACTCCAATGGCCTTCTAGGGCCCATATTTGCCGATGGTTCCGTTTTCGTCATTTTTTATTTCGGACCCCCCGGGCTGATTTTCATGTCTATTAGCTTTCGGTTTGGGCCAATTCTGGGGCCTCCCGCGTCCCGGTGGAGATCTCCCCCCCCCCAATCGCAAGGGCGCTTTCCCACATCAATATAAGCCCCACCCATGGAGACAATTCCCCCCGAGAACACCTTTCACAACCCGTTTTTGGCGTTTTTCTTCAAGGTCCAACACGTGTCCTAAACAACCATATAGGCTATTTCTGACCAAATTAATGGCCGAAACAGACTCCAATGACCTCCTAGGGCCTATACTTGTCGATGGTGCCGTTTTTGTCAATCTTCATTTCGGACCCCTCGGAGTCGATTCTAGTGACTTATAGCCATCGATTCGGGCCATTTTTGGGCGTCCCGTGGCCCGGTTGAGATATCCCCCACATCGCAAGGGCGCGTTCCCACATCAACATAAGCCCCTCCCATGGCAACATTTGTCCCGGGGAACACCTTTTACAACCCATTTTCAGTGTTTTTCTTCAAAGTTCGACACGTGTCCTGGACCACCTTATAGGCCATTTCTGACCAAATCAATGGCCGAAACGGATCCAATGGCCTCCTAGGGCCCATATTTGTCGATGGTGCCATTTTTGTCAATTTTCATTTTGGACTCTCCAAGGCCGATTTTTGTGAGCTATAGCCTTTGGTTTAGGCCATTTTCGGGGCGTTGCGGGGCTGGTGGAGATTTGCCCCTCAATTGCGAGGGCATTTTCCCACATCAATATAAGTCCCACCCATGGCAACACTTGTCTTGGGGAACACCTTTTACAGCCCGTTTTCATAGTTTTCCTTCAAAGTTCAACAAGTGTCGGGACCACCATATAGGCCATGTTTGACCAAATCAATGGCCGAAACGGTCTGCAACTGTAACAACCCAGCTCAACTACCGCCACAACATAACCCTATACGATGGAAAGTCCCCCTTTGAGCCCATAATATACCACCTAAGCCCAAAAGGGGAAGACCTTGTTGTTTTAATAGTTGGGCTGAAACTATTATAAACTAGCTCAGCTCCTCCCATTCTACTGATGTGGGATAACTAACACTTGGGGTGTTACACCAATGGCCTCCTAGGGCCAATAATTCTAAATGGTACTGTTTTCGTCAATTTTTATTTTGGACCCACCATGAGCCGATTTTCGTGACTTATAGCCTTCGATTTAGGCCATTCCCGAGGCGTTCTGTGGCCTAGTGGAGATTGCCCCCCATCGCAAGGGCATGTTCCCACATCAATATAAGCCCCTCCCATGGCGACACTTGCCCCCGGGAACACCTTTAAAAGCCCATTTCCGTCATTTTACTTCAAAGTCCGACACGTGTTCCGGACCACCATATAGGCCATTTCTGACCAAATCAATGGCCGAAAAAGACTCGAATGGCCTCTAGGGTCCATATTTGTCATCAATTTTCATTCCGGACCCCCCGGAGTACATTTTCGTGACTTAAAGCCTTCGGTTTGGGTCATTTCTAGGGCGTCTTGGGGTCCGGTGGAGATTGACCCCTTATCTCAAGGGCTCATTCCCACATCAATATAAGCCCCACCCATGGAGACACTTTCCCCTGGAAACACCTTTTACAGCGTGTTTTTGACATTTTCCTTCAAAGTTCGACACGTGCCCGGGACTACCATTTTGGCCATTGCTGACCAAATCAATGGCCAAAACAGATCCAATGGCCTCCTAGGTCCCATATTTGTCGATGGTGCCGTTTTTGTCAATTTTCAGTTTGGACCCTCCGGGGCCGATTTTTGTGACTTTATGGCCTTCGGTTTGGGCTATTTCGGGGGCGTCCTGGGGCCTGGTGGAGATTATCCCCTCCATCATAAGGGCGCGTTTCCACATCAATATAAGCCTCACCCATGGAGACAGTTGCCCCCGGGAACACCTTTTTACAGCTCGTTTTCGGCGTTTTCCTTCGAAGTCAAATACGTGTCCGGGACCACCATATAGGCCATTCCTGACCAAATCAATGGCCTAAACGGGCTCCAATGGTCTCCTAGACCCCATATTTGTTGATGGTGCCATTTTCGTCAATTTTCATTTTGAACCCCCCGTGGCTGATTTTCGTGACTTATAGCCTTCGGTTTGGGCCACTTCCAGGGCGTTCTAGGGCCCGGTGGAGATTGCCCCCCACCATCGCATAAGCGCGTTCCCACATCAATATAATCCCCTCTCACGGCTACGCTTGCCCCAGAGAACACCTTTTCCAACCCGTTATCGGTGTTTTCTTTCAAAGTCCGACACGTATCCGGGACCACCATATAGGCCATTTCTAACCAAATCAATGGCAGAAACGAACTCAAACGGCCTCCTAGGGCCCATATTTGTCGATGGTGCCATTTTCGTCAATTTTCATTTCGGACACCCCTCTCGGGGCCGATTTTCGTGACTTTTCAAAGCCTTCGGTTTGGGCCATTTCCAGGGCGGCTCGGGGCCCGGTGTAGATTGGCCTACCCATCGCAAGGGCGCGTTCCCACATTAATATAAGCCCCATCCTTGGCGACCCTTGCCCCCGGGAACACCTTTTACCGCCCGTTATTGGAGGTTTTTGGATTTGAAGTGGGTGAATAGGCAATTAATGGGTTGTGGGTTTAGTGTTTGGGAAGAGATGAAATTGTTGTATGGTGATGAATGAAGTGGTAGAAAGGGAAAGGCAATGGGGGTAGTGGGTTGCTTTGAGTAGTGGGAGGAAGTTGTAGAGAGGGGTTGAGAGAGAGTAAGTGTTGCGGGAAGTGACAAAAAAGAATGGGGAAGGCCCGTTATGTTGTTCTCGTCGAGTTGTACGCAGCGTGGCCTGGGGTGCGTTACGTGATTCACTGTCTGTCCATGCACGTTTTTTTTGGAGTCATGCAGTGCTCCCAGGTGCGCGCTGCGCGGACATCATTCTCTCTCCCAATGTCAAGAAGAGCGCAGCGCTCCCAGGGGCGCGCTGCGCGCTGCACTTTATGTTCTGCTTCTTCTTGGGCATGCAAGAAACCATCGCTACCACTTCTCTCGCCAATCCAAAGCACACCTATGACAAAAACACAACCAAAGGCCAAAAGAAGTGTAAAATCAAATTCAAAGTAAAAAGAAATAACAAAAATGAAAAGAGAACTTGGGTTGCCTCCCGAGTAGCGTACTTATTTAACGTCGTTGGCTCGACCATTATCTGGACAAATCACTCATAGGTTTGCTTCTGAAGAACCACATTCTCGACCTCCCTGGATACAAATCCCTCATAATATAGTTTCAAATATTGACAGTTCACCTTAAATACCTTTGCGGTGGATTCACTTGCAATCTCCACCGCTCCATGTGGGTATACCTTGGTGATAATGAACAGTCCAATCCATCTAGAGCTCAACTTTCCTGGAAACAAATGAAGGTGTGACTGAAACAAAAGGATTTTTTGACCAACCTTGAAATTCTTTCGTATGACCAGCTTATCGTGCTATGCCTTCGTTTTCAACTTGTAGATCATGACATTCTCATACACCTCATTCCTAATATTGAGCTCTTGTAAATGTAACTTCCTATGGACTCCCGCTTAATCCAAACTCATGTGGAAGCTCTTGACCACCCAATAAGCTTTATGCTCAAGTTCCACACGGAGGTGGCATGGATTCCCAATGACCAATCGATATGGTGACATATCAATAGGGATCTTGTAGGCGGTCCTATAAGCCCACAAAGTATCGTCCAACCGCTGACTCTAATCCTTTCAATTTGGATTTGCCGGTTTCTCAAGGACGGACTTGATCTCTCTATTTGACACTTCTGCTTGGCCATTGGTTTGCGGATGGTAAGCAGTGGAGACTTTATGGGTCACATGATACTTCTTCAACAAGGCTCCAACCGTCCGATTATAAAAGTGAGTTCCTTTGTCACTAATCAAGGCTCTAGGGATCCCAAACCTGGAAAGGATGTTGGATCTCAAGAAATCTACAACCACTTTAGAATTGTTAGTTCTAGTGGCTTTAGCTTCCACCCACTTTGAGACATAATCAACGGCAAAAAGAATATAAGTAAAGCCAAATGAGTTGGGAAAAAGCCCCATGAAATCAATGCCCCAAACATCAAAAATTTCACCAAAAATGAAGCTTTCTTGTGGCATCTCATTCCTTTGGGAAATGTTCCCAACCCGTTGACACTTATCACAGGATTTGCAAAAATTGTAAGCATCTCGATTCAAACTAGGCCAATAAAAGCACAATCCAACACCTTCCTCGCTGTTTTCTTGGCACCAAAGTGCCCTCCACATGCATGAGTAACAAAAGGTTAAAATCGAAGTTACCTCATTGCCCGGTACACACCTCCTAATCACTTGATCCACACAATGCTTCCAAAAATAAGGATCATCCCATACATAGTACTTGGCATCACCCCACAATTTGTCTTGTCGTGCCTTCGAAAAATCTGTAGGAAATTTTGTAGACACAAGGAAGTTTACAAGATCAACATACCAAGGATGAAATTTAAAAAGCAAACAATTGTTCATCCAGGAACTCCTCCCTAATGGGTTCCTTCATATCCTTCTCAACATCATCTTGGTTTTCATGTGGGGTCATCAACCGACTGAAGTGATTGGCCACCAAATTTTCAGTACCTTTCTTATCCTTTACCTTAATGTCGAACTCACTCAAGAGAAGTATCCAACGGATCAACCAGGGCTTGGATTCTTTCTTCGTCATGAGATAACGAAGAGTTGCATGGTCAGTGTACACAATAACTTTTGTATCAAGCAAATAAGAATAGAACTTCTCTAAAGAAATTAAAACACAACCGGCAACAATTCTTTCTCGGTGGTAGAGTAGTTGCGCTAGGCCTCATTGAGGGTCATGGAGGCATAGTATATCGCGTGAGGCACTACCTTACCCGTTAACCTAACACCGCTCCAACGGCGTAGTCGCTCGCGTCATACATGATCTCAAAAGGTAGAAACCAATTGGGTGGCTGAATAATAAGGGCTGAAATCAACCTAGATTTCAACTCATCGAATTCTATGTGGCACCCCTCATCAAATTCAAAACCACCTCCTTTTGTAGCAACTTACACAAAGGAGAGGAAACCTTAGAGAAGTCCCTGATGAACCTGCGATAAAAACCTGCATGACCAAGAAAAGAACGCACTTCTCTAACGTTAGTGGGGTAAGGTAACGACTCAATTGTATCAATTTTTTCTTTATCGACTTATATCCCCTTAGAAGAGACCACATGCCCTAAAACAATGCCTTGTTCAACCATGAAGTGACACTTTTCCGAGTTCAAAACCAAATTAGTGTCAATGCAACTTTTTAGAACTAATGACAAATGGTGTAAACCCTGATCAAAGGAGTCTCCATGAATTGTGAAGTCCTCTATGGAGAATTCCACAAACTTTTCCAATAATTCCGAGAAAATGCTCACCATGCACCTTTGAAAGGTGGCGGGAACATTACAAAGGCCAAGAGGCATGCGCCTATAGCAAATGTACCAAAAGAGCACGTGAAAGTAGTCTTTTCTTGGTCCTTCGGTGCAATGGCCACCTGAAAGTACCCCGAGTAGCCATCAAGCATTTGGTTAATAAATGGCAAGGGGAAATGATCTTTCCTAGTGACCGCATTCAGTTTGAGGTAATTAATACACACACGCCACCCGTTTCGAACTCAAGTGGTCACCATCTCTCCTGCCTTGTTCTCGACCACGGTCACACAGGTTTTCTTAGGCACTACCTGGGTAGGGCTCACCCATTTACTATCTGAAAGAGGGTAAATCATACATGCTTGTAGTAGCTTAAGAATTTCCTTCTTAACAACCTCCATCATAGGAGGGTTCAATCGACGTTGTGGTTGTCTCACCGGCTTTGCCTCATCCTCAAATAGAGTCTGGTGCATGCAAGTGAACGGGCTAATACCCTTGATGTCGGCAATAGTCCATCCAATAGCTTCCCTACACTCACGAAGCACCGAGGTCAACTTGTCTTCTTCTTCCTTGGTGAGCTTACTAGAGATGATAACCGGCAAAGTTTCCTTCTGACCAAGGAACGCATACTTCAAATGCTTAGGAAGAGGCTTCAACTCCACCGCAGGTGCCTGCACAAGAGACGATAAAAACTTGTCCAGAGGCACGGTTAGTACAAGCAGCTCCATACCGGATGGTACCATGGGAGCCGAGAATGGACATTCAATTCATCAACATACTCAAGCAAAGTAGCACTCATCACATATTCAACATGAGGCTTAGACACACTAGCCTTGACCGCTACTTACAACTCATCCTCACCATTAATTTCAAACACATCTTGAGCTAGATGCTCAACCGAATTGATAGAACACAAAGACAGATCATCACTAGGGTATTTCATGGAGTCATAAATGCTATATTCCACCGTCACCCCATCAAACTCCATGGTGAGAGACCCAGAATAGACATCGATCTTAGTCCTAGCGGGTTTTCATGAAAGCCTACTCCAACAAGATAGGAGCGGCATGGTTATCATGCTCCATGTCTAACACATAAAAATCAGCCGGGAATATCAAACTACATACTCTAACCAACACATCTTCCGCCACTCCCCGAAGATATACAACTGAACGGTCAACCAATTGGATAACAACCTTTGTCTTTTTAAAGACTCAAATAAAGAGTAAGGCAAAACATTAATGGAAGCACCCAAATCTAACATGGATCTATCAAAAATGGTGTCACCAATAACACAAGGAACAGTGAACATGCTTGGTCACTTTCTTTTGGGGGGATGTTTTATTTGAAACATGGTAGACACACGTTCACTAACCTTAACCTTTTCTGCTCCCTGTAATCTTTGCTTACGCTTAGTAGTACACATTTCTTTGAGAAATTTAGCATATCTAGGAATCTTTTGAAGAATGTCAAGAAGAGGAATGTTTACCTCACACTTACAAAAGATTTCATAGATATCTTTGTCACGCTCTCGTCGTTGTGCACCTTCCAGAGCCTCTGGAAATGGTGGCTCGGGCTCATAGATTAGTAAGGTTGTCGCCTTCTCCTTCTCCAAATAAATAGAAGGCGATGGGATAACTTCAACCTCCAGTGTTTGGAGAGTCACCTCTCACTCCTCCTCTAGCTCACGAACTACGGCCTTTTGGCCTCTTTTAGCTCCTTACCACTCCTCAAAGTGATATCATTAGCTTGTTGCCTCGGGTTAAGTTCTGGTTGAGATGGAAGCATACCCGAATCTCTAAACTCCAATCTATTCACGTCACCCGACACTTTGCTCATCTGTTGCTCTAAATTTTCGATGCTTGCCCGTGTCTCGTCTTGAAACTGCACCATGTTCCCTTGCATCACAGTGATGGTCTTGGCAAGGGAGTTGAGAAGCGTGGCCGTTGATGGTTCCGAACTAGAACCTTGCCCTTGAGGCTTAGAGTACGGTTGCCTTTGGTATTGTTGGTTTTGTTGGCATCTTGGTCATTTCCCCAACGAAAGTTCGGATGACCCCTCCACCCTTGATTGTAAGTGTTGGAATGGGGATCATGCTTCCATTGACCACTTTGGCCTTGAAAACCCACCGCATTCACATCTTCGACGGTGTCCTCTTGAAGTGTAGGATATGCCTCGGTAGGATGAGTGTTGGAACAAGTACCACACACCCTTGCAACTGAACCTCTCTTCTTGTCCACTACCAACTCTTTGACTAATGAAGTCAAAGCTGAGACTTGATCCTGGAGTTCCAAACTCTCAACACTAAACACATTCCCTCTCTTTGAAGTCTTCCTCACAAACTGTCGAGACCCTTGGCTAGCTCTTGAATTAAGCTCTAGCCGCAGTTGCGGTTTTGTTTGAGGAATCCCCCACCACCAGAAGCATTAATCATCCTTGAATCATCCTCTCTCAAACCCCCATAGAAGTACAAGAGAAAATCTTGCTCAGTATAACCATGGTAAGGGCAACTAGCTACCAGCTTGTTGAAGCGCTCCCAATAGTCATAGAGGTTCTCATCCTCCTCTTGTTCGATGTTAGAGATTTGCTTATTGAGTCTAGTAGATCTCGTGGTAGGGAAGTACTTCTCAAGGAAAACGGTCTTCATTTGTTGTCATGTGATGACACTATCCTCTGGAAGATAATATAACCATTCTCGAGCATTGTCCTTCAAAGAGAATGGAAAAGCTCTCAACTGCAATTGCTCATCAGTCACACCATTCGATTCCATACTAGAGCAAATGATGTGAAACTCTGAAAGGTGCTTGTTAGGATCCTCCCCACTCCTGTCATAAAACACCAGCAATTGATGAATAAGACTGAACTTAAGCTCAAAGGTGGCATCCTCATTAAGAGCGGGGAAAGTAATACATAATGGCTGTTGCGTTAAGTCAAGAGCTATGAGCTCCTTTAGAGTATGATTTGCCATTTCTAATGCTTTTCTGATTTCACCACCAAAGTTTATCTCAGAATCGGCAAAGGGAAGTTCCTAGAAACTGCTCCTTAATTCTGCCCTTAACCTGCGAAGAACGTTCAATTTCTGGATCTAGCTGCACAATCTTTTGGTTAGTAGCACGGGTATAGACCATAAAAACAAACCAAGCAACTAGCAACTAAATTAAAAATCTACACCAATAAGAATCACAAAAATAACGCCTCTCCCTGGCAACGACGCCAAAATTTGACTGGGCTAAGTCGTATTGCCTAAATCAAATATAAAACCTACTAATATACTCCAAATTAATGTAGCAATGGAAGTAGGGATCGTATCCACAGGGAAAAGAATTTGACAATTCTCTCCTGTGTAAATTAAGTAACCAAAAAGGGGGATTTATCTTGAAGAAATGATTGTAACAATAAGAAACAAATATCTAACCAAATAATAAGTAACAAGCGATCAAAAGAGTAATGGGAATCAAAAGGAAGACAAGTCTTGGCTTGATCAATATCCACTACCCTTATCCCCATGGCCACACTTGCCCCTGGGAACACCTTTTACAACTAATTTTTGGCGTTTTCCTTCAAAGACCGACACGTTTCCGGGACCAGCATATAGGCCATTTCTGACCAAATCAATGGCCGAAACAGACTCCAATGGCTTCCTAGGTCCCATATTTGTCGATGGTGCCATTTTCGTCAATTTTCATTTCGGAACCCCCAAGGCCGATTTTCTTGACTTATAACCTTCGATTTGGGGCATTTCCGGGGGTGTTCTGCGTCCCGGTGGAGATCGTCCCCCCCCATCGCAAGGGGCTATTCCGACTTCAATATAATCCCTTACCCATGGTGACACATTCCCCCGAAAACACCTTTTACAGCCCATTTTCAGCGTCTTCCTTCAAAGTCCGACCCGTATCTGGGACCACCAAATAGGCCACGGGCTCCAATGGCCCTCAAAGGCCCATATTTGTTGATGGTACCGTTTTCGTCAAATTTCATTTCGGGCCCCCCAGAGGTGATTTTCGTGAGTTATAGCCTTGGGCTTCGGCCATTTCCAGGACATCCCTAGGATCGGTGGAGATTGGCCCCCCCATCGCAAGGGCGCGTTCCCACATCAATATGAGCCCCACCCATGGCGACACTTGCCCCCGGGGACACCTTTTACAACCCGTTTTTGGCGTTTTCCTTCAAAGTCCGACACGTGTCCAAGACCACCATATAGGCCATTTCTGATCAAATCAATGGCCGAAACGGACTCCAATGGCCTCGTAGGGCCCATATTTATCTATGGTGTCATTTTCGTCTATTTTCTTTTCAGACCCTCCGGGGCCGATTTTCGTGACTTATATATATAGCCTTCGGTTTTGGCCATTTCTGGGGCGTCCAGGGGCCCGGTTGAGATTGCCCATCCCCCCCCCCCCCCCCCCCCCCC
>ONZA01004794.1:7941-20100 GCA_900322205.1 Kewa caespitosa
GTTTTTTTTTTTTTTTTTTTTTTTTTTTTTTTTTTTTTTTTTTAAGGCGTATCACCTTCTCATGTGGAGATGATGATTCTCATGGGATGAGATGCTCACGGAGAGCAGTGAGGTAAACGCAAAGAGCTTAAAGTATAGTTATCCAAAGACTAAAGGCTCGAATGGACTTTGCTTGTCCAAGGTGATGCTTGGATGAAACGTATGTGTTCTTCTTTCTTTTCTTTGTTTTTTTTTTTTTTAACTTTTTTTTAGGTAGTGTGATGAGGCTGGGCTCGGGGTGTATGATAGTAGATGAGCCTTGGGTTCATGGAAGGTAGCCCATGATGAGGCTTGTACTCATGGTTTAGGTGAGTAGGTAATGTATGATGATTCCATAAGATGAGTTGGATGGATAATTGATTAAAATGGTGCAAATGGCAAGTCCAAGTCTTTTGGATACATGGATTATTTGGGATGTAAATAATAATTTTGAAACTTTGACAGAGTGCGCCAATGACCCTTTTTGAGAAGGCTCTTTTGTCCCATTTTTTGTTTTTTTTGAATGATTTCGGCCGAACCTCGAGTGTGAGAGGTCTTCTACGTATCCGTATGGGAATCAGGCCGAATGTAGTTCTGACAAAGTTTTGATTTGCCCTAGCTTTGCCTAGATGCATTCTCTTGGATGATCGATCTAGCTGGCTTTCATTGCATGACAAATAGCAAGTCTTGTGTGGATGAATGAGAACGTGATTCGACAACTAATGGCATAATCGAGACCTTTCTGGTTCTTTCTCTTATTTTTTATTTTATTTTTTTCTGATACAAAGAGAAATCAAGATCTCTTGACTTAGATCTAGCCATGGACGAGGCATGGGCCTATTTTTGTGTAGGGATCCTTAAGGAGAGGAAGAATATGAAGGCCTTCCGTATGCCTAAATTTTTCTTTCCTCTTGTGCAGTTGGCATAGGAAGAAGAAATAAGACCTATGGTATTAGACCTAGTCATTAGTCGTGTGGACAAGACATGGGCCTGTTTTAAGTGAATGTCCCTAAAAGGAATGCTTTGAGGGTGTACCATGCTCTTTAGTTTTGTACTTTTGAGGACAACCATGTATTTTGAGGTTGATGTCCTCTTTGAAGAGGTAAGTTAACAACCATGTGAAGAACATTCTCCTTGTCTCTCTCTCTATCTCTGCCTTCGAGAAATTTGGGACATCCGCAAGAACTGAGTATAGGCTCCTTCAAGTTCAAAAATCATGTTTATGAAAGTTCTTTTTGTGAAAAAGAAAGGTTTTTTTTGTTTGTTTTGTTTTTTTTTTTCCTCTTTCTTTTTGTAAAAAGAAGGTATTATGGGTAATGAATTTTTTTTTTAAATTTTGTTTGTGTTCATGCACATATATACATGTATAATAAATAGGTATAAAATGAATAGAAGTTTAGGTACACACTTATATATACAAAAAAGAATAATGAAGAATAAAAAGATGAATAAGAGTTTATATACAAAATTGTAACAAATATCCCATGGACATACATATGCTCAAAATGAATAAAATTTGAATTAAATGAAAATAAAATAGGATGCATTTACAAGGGGGCAAAGGGGTTAAAACAAAAACGGATTATTGAATCCGAATCCTGAATTAACTCTAGTTGAGGATTGATGCGGCTACTGAATGTGGAAGAGTTCAAGCTACATTACAAATTTCGTTGGACGCTATGGTGCATTGTGCGAAGCCCCCAGGTGCAATACATATTTCTAATTTTTTTTATTATTATGGTCGGGCCTTTGTGCGGTTACCTACGTATCCGAATGGGAATCAGGCCAAACGTAGGTCGAGATGATGAAGGATCTTTTTTTTGTTTGCCCAATATTATCTTGGATAATAAATGGGCGTTTGTTTTTTTTTTTTTTCATTGTCCTAGTACTTTTAGGTGAAAAGTACATGGGATATAACTAAAGAAGTGTAATCAAGTTTCATCAATTTCGTCAACTTGTCCCGTTTTTTGTTGAGCTTTCAACCTCAATGTCGGGTAGTTCATCTTCTATTGATAATCCAGCCTCAATAAGTTGATTGAAAGTGCTTATGGGCTTGAAGATCATGTGTTCCTTAATTTCGGACCTTAGGTTGCGCATGACGTTGAGCACTTGGTCCTTTTCGGAAGGTCGGTTGACCATGTGGGCTGCCTTTTCCCTCCATCGATCGACGAAGGTCATGAGTGTTTCTCCCGACAATTGTTCGATAGCCTCTAACTCTCTAGTGGTGACCGGAAGTTTAGTGTTGTAGGAATATTGAGCTAGAAATTCTCGGCTAATGTCTTCCCAAGTCTTGATGTAACACCCCCGAATGATAGTAAAATAATAATTTCTATGAAAATTTTGGCAGAGTTCCGTTTGTAATTTAAGGAAAATTCCTGTTTTCAAAATTCAAAACATTTTTTTTTGAAAACTTTTGGAAGCAATACATCTGCTTGGGGTGTTACCTCCATATCATCATAAGGATGAGTGTAAGGCTGAATCTCAAACTCAACCCGAAACATATATGGTAATTATCCAAATGCGATAATCTAGTTATCTATAATTTCTTTCAAGCCGAATAAAATCTATTACAAATTTCTCCATCTCAAAATACGTGATATGTTTCTCACTTGTCCGTCTATCAAATAGCTAAAGAATTGTCATACCTAAAAATATTTATAGTAATATACAATAGAGAAAACAAAACACAAAATCAGCGAAAGCTGAGTAACTCCACTCTACCCCGTAAAAATAATCTTTATTAAAATACAAACAATTGCACATTTCACACAATGTAATATCCTTATTTACTTTATGCACAATATCACATATATAACCATATCTATACATCTCAAAACATCCCAATTTACATATCTCGACCTCTCTGGGCTCATATCCAATCATCGCCTCTAAGACAAAATATAGAATAAACACAAGTAACATTTCAAAAGAAATCATTTCATTTACCAATCTATCCCATCTCATTTCATTTCAATCATTATATTTCATGTAATCACAACTCGAGTACAGTGGGATACAACCCGCAACCTCTACTATAGTGGTAGACCCGGTTAAAACCCGCAGTGTCTACTAAAACATTATAACATTCGCATTATCATTTTCATATGTCATCATTCATATACATTTCAACTCATATTCATTTTATGAATTGAAGGTAGTGAATGGCAGTAGGTGCGGAACACCAGCCAACCTACCTTCGAGAGTGACCCGGAACGCCAGCCAGTCACTCCAAATAAATATAACGTCGCTGGCCAGCTTAACAATATCAATCACATCTAGTGTGCACACTTCCCTTACCTGATGTCTAGCAACCATGTGACTAGACCTTACTACCAAGTAGGGGGCGACAAACACTTTCCGCACTAGTCGCCCATGGAATCGACCACCATTGTACAAGCGAACTAGGGAATACACATTTCAATATCATATATCAAAGGCCAAGGCCCTGTTCAACACCTCCTGTGGTATCCCAAAATACCACATTTGGCTTCTAACCCTCATTGTCTTACACTTTAAGTGTTTAGTATTTTAGAAAAGTGATTACTTATCATATAAGACTCGACGTAACAAGTATCAATACCGGGGGAAGAGCCTTAGCCTAGCGAGCCCTAACAATTGGGTACTACTGATCGACGATGCAAGGAGATGGCATAGACATGGCGTCCAGGTGTGAAAAGTCTCAGATCCATGCAGCTATTCCCAGACTCCCAGCTACAGAGATATCTGAAATAATGGAGCCCCTTCCATTCAATCTATGGGGAATGGACATCCTGAGGCCATCATCCTGGGGCCATTTCCCCAAGCTTCAAAACAGTTCAAGTTCTTGATCGTAGCCGTGGATTATTTCACAAAGGGGGTTGAAGCAAGACCACTGAGGAAGATCACAGAAGCTAAAGTGAGAAAGTTAATCTGGGAGAGCGTCATATCCAGGTTCGTCACTCCCTGGGGGATAGTATTTTATAATGGAAGACAAATTAACTCCGAATCTGGTTGAGTTCTTAGATGGGTTTGGCACCCGCGCTCAGTTCACATCCATGGCTAGGCCTCGATCCAATTGGCAGGATGAATCGACCAACAAAATCATTCTAAATGGGTTGAAGAAGAAGCTGGATGATGCGAATGGGCTATGGGTAGTGAAATTGTATGAAGTGCTATGGGCCATCAAGACGACTGAGGAAAACACATTGGGGGAAACACCCTTCATGTTGGTACATGGGTCTGAAGCTGTGCTCCCCATAGATTTTAAGATACCCACGCCTCGAGTAGCCCACTTTAACAAAAAATGTCACGATCAGAAGGTTAGATACTCCTTCGATTCATTACCTGAGCTCCGGGGGCACGCTTTGCTAGAGATGGAAATCAACAAGCATAGACTGGCCAGGGGGTGCAATGCCAAGGTCAAGGAAAGAACTCTCCTCCTGAATGATCTCGTGTTGAGAAAGACTAAATGTATTGGTCATGGGATGGACCAAAGCAAGCTAACTCCCAACTGGGAAGGGCCCTACATGATCTCAGGGTAATCAGACCCGAGACCTTTGAATTGGAAGACCTATTGGGGAACAAACTCCCTAGGCCATGGAATGCTGACAACTTGAGGAAGTATCAAGTCTGACGACGCTAGATCAGTGCTAAGGGGGCACCTTTCAACAGCTTACTAATCCAAATTAAAAGGGTGGGCACCCTTCAATAGCCTACATATCTTTTGTTCTTTGCAACGACATGGGCACCCCTTGGAAAACCCCATATTTTCATTTAACGGGTGAGATCCTGCAAACATCCCTCTTTTGAATATCAATGAGATAGATGTGTTAATCCTATCTTTGTTTGTTTTTGCCTTTGTATTTAAGTTTCCGAACTTAACAACACAGGTCTCCAGACCTGGCATTTAACACAAGTCTCCAAACCTGGCCCTTTACACAGGTCTCCTGACCTAGCTCATGAGATAGATGTGTTACTCCTCTCATCGTGTTTTCTTTGCTTTCATGTTATTTAAGTTTCCAAACTTAATAACATAGGTCTCCGGACCTGACCTTTAACACAAATATCCACACCTGGCCTCATACACAGGTCTCCAGACCTGGCGCTTTACACAGGTCTCCAGACCTGGCCCTTTACACAGGTCTCCGGACCTGGACCATGAGATAGATGTGTTATTCCTATTCTCGTAATTTCTTTGCCTTCTTGGTATTTATGTTTTCAAACTTGACAACACAGGTCTCTGAACTTGGCCTTTTACATAGGTCTCTGGACCATGCCTTTTACACAGGTCTTCAAACCTGGCCTTTAAACACAAGTCTCCGGACTTGGCATTTTACAGAGGTCTCCGGACCTGGCCCTTAACACAGGTATCCAAACCTGGCATTTCATTTGGGTCTCCAGACCAAGCATTCAACATAGGTATCCAAACCAAGCATTCAACATAGGTCTCCAGACCTAGCAATCAACATGGGTCTTTTGGCCTAACATTTATTTTAAGTCTATGGATTTACGATGGGTCTCCACACCTAGCATCCCATACAAACTGGCAAAATATTTCCAGGTCCATCATCCGACCTAAGTTCTTCAATTCGAAGCTAGTTGTCAAGCTTGCGAAAAATGATCGCAATTGCGGAAAGCAAGATAAATGAAAGGCAATGAAGAGATGCGAAGCTAGCATAGGCAACATGAAAAAAAAAATCCTTTGTTGATAGAAGTTACACTTTACAGATGAACAGTAATTCAAGCTAGATATTCTTTGAATTCAATTCGATACAAGGAAAGAAAGTACAAAGATGACCAGCTTTTTCTTCTTTTTTAGCATCGCTAGAGCTGTCAGGGTGAAGTTCTCAGGTTCACCAGTCCCTCCCCCAGCTAAGTGCTCCAAGTTCGCTAGGTTCCCCCGTCCTCCCCCAACCTTCACAAGTTCGACTTTGTTAGTTTAGGAGGGCGAAGGGGACGTGCGAAAATCCGCCTCCTAAAAACACATGGCCTCCCCCTGATGCAACGGGTGGTCACATTGGTTAGGACAACCCCAAGTTAGATTAGTATTTGCCCCTTGATGGGTAGGTGATACGCCCCTAAAGGGATAATTGAGTGAGGGAAGTACGACCTACTTGGGTCCCGATCCTTAAAAAGCATTAAATAAGAAGGCCCTAGTCCTGCTCCCCCATGATCGTCGTATTCACAAAAGAACCTAAGTTCTCGGCAAGGAGGCTCAAGTTGGAAGGGCCAAGTTGTAGAGTCATAGAGAGAAGTTGCTTTGTCATCAAAGAATGAGAGTGAGCAAATGCAGGGAGAAATTGGCGTTAGGTTCGCACACCAATACTCATGATCGTCATGATGCTCATGGGGAAATGGATAGGCCACCAAAGTCACCTCTTCACGTAACCAAATTCAATAAATTTTTGATCAGGTTTAACCAAGCTTCATTCTTGGCTGATCTTAGTCTACATAACCTTCTTCTAGCCATTACTGACTTGATCGACGGAGGATCGTTCCCAAGAATTTCCTTGAGGGTAGCTCATTGGTGCTCATTTTGCAAGAGCTAATGAGGAAAGAACGTAGAAGATCAATGGCTCGATCTCAAAGATCCAACCTTGGATGTCCCCATGCCCCACAAAAACCTCAGCTCGTGTGGGAGATAGACCCCCAGGTTATTTCTGGCCGAAACATTTATCAACAAAGTTGAATTCTAATTTTAGAAACTTTCGATAAGATTAAGGGTTTTAAATTCAATCTTCTAATTGTTTATGGGTCTTCCTAAGAAAGAAAAAAATCATGCTTTTATGGTCATCTTCATCAAATTTGTTCTTCTCTTTCTTTTCCATGGTGTATCATAGGAACCTCAATGAGAAGCAGTTTTCCTAAGAAGGACAAAATTGGTGGTTTATCCTTATCCAATAAACCTTTTGGAGAATGAACGCTTTTTGCATTGCACTTCAAAGTAGGAGTATTCCTTTTGGAGGTTTTTCATTCTCTTGTAGAGGAAAAACCCCTATGGGTAATGTTATCTATGAACGTCTGGATAAGGCTCTCTTTACACTTCTTATTTTGTTCGCCATGGACCTTTTACGTGTGTTCCGATAATTCTCCTAAAAGGCTCGATTTTCTTGCCCAAATGACTATGAAAATTGTATCTTTAGATATCAACCAACTTGGAAAATTTTCAAGCAAATAGATGATGTTGTTAAGGAAGTTTGGGGCAAAATGTTAGAGGTTCAAGGATGTTTAGATATTGCCAAAAACTTTGTCATATCAAGATCAAATCATGAAGAACTGGAGCGGTATTCAGTTTGGCCAAAAAAATAATTTGAAAATGAATCAAAAGAAGATCAAAAGTGCCCAAAACAAGGCACTTCTAGACCCTCTCAGATTCAATCATAATGCTATGTTGGATCGGTCAATTAGACAACGAGAAAAACTAATGTTATTTCAAAGCCAGTATTGGAACACCATGTCAAAAAAAAACACTAGCTGGTTGATCAAGATGGATCTTCATCTTACTTTTACATATTGAATTCTTTCACACCTAAAAGGAAATTAATCTTGAAAATTTAGGAAAACTCAGGGGCCTGGTTAGAAGAACCTAGTTTAGTCGAGCACCACTTCCAACAACAAATTAGACACATATTTATTCTTCACTTTCCTCTACTAATATACATAAATTGCAGTCTTATGACTATGCTCGATCGAGCTAGTCTTCCATTGAGTATGTGTTTTTGGAAGATATGTTTTATGGGTCATCTCGAGATCTTATGAACACCTTATGGTTGGGCATATAGTGTCTCAGTTTTTTAGTTTCCCATACCGTAGCGAGACATGTCTTTTCTAGGGTGGAATAGCGTGTCTCATACTCGATGAACTTCTTACTCAGGTAACATATTGCATTTTCTTTATTATCGACCTCTTGGGCTAGCATGGGCCCCATTGCATTTTCAGTAACTGTTAGGTATAATATAAGTGGTGCGCCTGGCGTCGGTGGGACTAATATTGGTGGGTTGGCCAAATATTCTTTAATTTTGTCAAATGCCTTTTGGCATTGATCATCCCATTCGACTTGTACACTCTTTTTCAGTGTTTTGAAGATTGGTTCACATATAATAGTCAATCTTTTTATGAATCGACTAATATATTGAAGCCTTCCTAGGAATCCTCTTATTTCTATTTCAGTTTTCAGGGGAGGCATTTCAACGATCGCTTTGATTTTTAAGGATCCAAATTGATGCCCCTAGAACTGGCTATGAAACCTAGGAGTTTTCTAGAAGTGACTTCAAAGGTACAATTATGTGGATTTAGTCTCATATTACATTTTCTAAGTCTTTCGAAAAACTTGCGGAGATTGGGTCTATGCCCTTCTCAGCCTCGGGACTTGATGATCATATCATCTACATAAATTTTGACTTCTTTGTGCATCATGTCATGTAGAAGGATTTGTGTTGTTCTTTGGTAAGTTGCCCCAGTGTTTATCAACCTAAAAGGCATGACACGATAACAATACGTCCCCCATAAAGTAATGAAGGCGGTTTTTATCATATCTTCCTCGGCCATGAGTAATTGGTCATATCCCACATAACCATCCATGAATCAAAAAATCTCATGGTCCACGGTGTTATCAACTAGGACATCAATGTGGGGTAAAGCAAAGTTGTCTTTGGGACATGCCTTATTCAGATCTCGGAAGTCTACCCACATTCTTACTCGTCCATCCTTTTTTGGGACCTGAACGATGTTGGCTACCCATTCGGGGCGATCGGCGACTACTGCGTTGAGTTGTTTTTCTACCTCTTCTTTTATTTTCAAGGCCCATCCTGGTTTCATTTCCCTCAAGTTTTGCCTAACCCATTTTGAATTAGGGAAGAGCGGGATCTTGTGTTCGGCGATGGATCGATCTCTTCCCGGCATGTCCTTATAGGACCATCGAAAGACATCTATAAGTTCCTTTAAGAGATTTATTAGGTCAAATCTTTCATTTGGAGTTAGACTTAGACCAATTTCAACCTCTTGCAGTTTATTGTTAGTTCCCAAGTTTATTGTTTCAGTTTCATCAATTATCGAAGTTCTTTGTTCATGTTCGAGCATGGCTCTCATGAGTGACTTTCTGTCAGCACATTCATTAGTGACAAAACAATCCAATGAGTAAGGAGAATCAAAGTTCATGTTATTGATAGCATCAAAGAGTACATTGATTGGAGGATCATACACTTTGGGAATGGGTGAGTCTTATTTTCTAATCCTTTCAGCAGGAGAATGTACTATACTAGAATCAGAATTGGAATCACTAGGATTAGGATCGGAATCGCTAGACTCAAACATGGGACCCTCTCCTATAGTGATACAAAACTTGTGCTCGTCTGAAGTAGTCCACTTGCAAGTGTGGCGCCATCCCTCGAGTATCAAGGTGGCAGGTCCGATTAGCTATGAAGGGTCAAATCCTTGATCTTGGATGGCGAGTACCATGTCATTGTCATCCTGCGCTTAAATCTTCTCTTGCTTGAACAGGAGCCCGAATGCTTTGTGATGTAAAGGTTGAGCCCAATCAAGAGATAGCCGTTCTAGAAACTTAGGAATTTCATTGTCTAGAAAGTTGCAATCCTGAAAGATTTCGAATCCTGGGATTAGCTTGCCTTCCTCTCTTAGATAGTAATGTTCGGGAAATCCATAATATGGGAATTCGTCACCTGCACGAATGAATTGTTCGTTCAAGGTGTGGAGATAAGTGAGCTTGGGGCTATCGAAGGAAATGCCTTCTCTTATGGCCCTCTTTCTTTTTTCTTCCCTCGACATTGATTCTTTTATCTTGAATAAAAGGAGCATAGCCTAGGCCAATTGAGTAGTTCGTGGTTTATGCCCACCGAGATGAGATCGAGCCCTGGGCAGTTTTCCTAATCCCATCCCATGCATGTATCCCTTCTTTCGTAGGATGACATTGATGTGTAGGTTAGAGTGAGTATCAAAGTCGAATGGAACTTGTTCCTCAAGTCGAATGGAACTTGTTCCTCCTCTATGGATTTGATTTTGGGATTGAAACCCCAAAAATCTTCATCTCCTTCTCCATGATCAATTTCTAGAATCGGGGTCTTGGCTAAGGTGACCTTCATTTCATCGGCCTCAATCATAAAGACCTTTCCCTCCACGACCATTTTAACTTTTTGTTGAAGGGTTTATGGGACGACATTGATGCCATGGAGCCAGGGTCGTCCTAATAAAAGGTTGAAGGATGAGGGTATATAAATGACCAAAATTGTGACTCATTCTTCTATTACACCCGCAGTTATGTTAATGTAGATGGTGCCGAGCATGCTTCTTCTCGAGTCATCGTAGGTTCGTAAGCCCGACAATGTTTGTGTGAGATCATATTGGAGATCGAGATGTTTAGCCATTCTCAACAGACATACGTTCACTGCGAACCCGTTGTCAATGAGTGCCATATGTACATGGTGTTGGTTACATGTTACGGTAGGGTATAATGCCTTATTGTAGGTTCGACCCTCCTTGGGGAGATCTTCATCCAAAAATATGAGGTGTTGGGTGATCTTTTCTCCGTGAGGAATCTAACGAGTTCCTCAGGTGACATGTCATGAAAGATATTTAATTTAGCGAGTGCGGCAAGGAGTGCTTGCCTATGCTCCAGTGACGAAGCCAAGAATTGCCAAATTGTAGCATCTGCCTTCGTTCTTTTCTATTGATTTAACAAGAGATTATCGAGTGGTTCCTATGACACTACTTATTTTCCCTTATCGTTCGGATTTTCTGTGGTCTGGGGTGGACCATCTTTTCTCCCATAATGTCTTCGTGACCTAGTAAGGTAATTAACGTCACCTTCCCATACTTCATGTTCCGATAGCCAGGTTTCGTCGTAGATTTCCTCACATCTTAAGGATGAATCCCAAGCATCGTTTTCGTCACTATCCCATATCCCATTGATACTTAAATGGTCAGGCGTCAATATGGGTTAGATAAATAAGGTAGGATCATACACTAGATTATCAGTTGATATGGCAAAAATGGATTTATCGTGAGAGGCGGCGGGATACTTATTATTATTAGGCGCGAGTTGCCTTCGGCAATGGTAATATGCCATTGTCAATGAGGTCTTGGACAACGTTTCTTAAAAGTCCAACACTTGTCGATCTCATGATCCTTTCCTCGGTGATACTTTCAATATTTTGTTATATCATAGCTCTTGCACCTTTTGTCCTCCAACACATCTAGAGTGGGTCCAATTGGCTGTAAGTAGTTTTTCTATTGTAACCCCTCGAGAGCTTGGGTGAGAGTCATACCTAGTGAGGTATAATCTCGTCTCTCTCGATGTTGACGTGTTCCCTCGTTGAGGGCATTAACCTCAATATTTTAACCCATTTGGCTTGCATTGGGAAGCTCATCTTCTATCGCTAGACCTACTTCCATAAGTTGGCTAAATGTGATTATGGGTTCGAAGACCATATGCTTCTTGAATTCTGGTTTTAAATTGCGTATGATAGTACGCACTTGGTCTCTCTCGGAGGGCCTATTGACCATATGGGCTACCCTCTCTCTCCATCTATTGACGAAGGTCATGAACGCTTTACCCATGAGGTGCTTTGTGGCTTCCAGTTCTCTCATGTTGACAGAGAGCTCAATATTGTATGAATACTGAGCCAGAAACTCTCGGCTAATATCTTCCCAAGTCTTTACTCGTTCAATATCAAGTCCGTAAAACCAGTTTGAGCTAGGGACATGGAAAAAAATATGGGGGAACAACTCCTTATCTATAACCTTAAGGGTAAGGGTAGTGGTGCACACCCTAAGATGGGTCCTAGGGTTCTCGGTGCTCTTAATCTTTGGTACGTCAGACAAAACGGTCTTATCTAGTATGGTACCCATCAGATTAGGAGTAACCCCCTCAACATCATGGTATTCGTTCAATAGCTTGTGGTGTTTGAGGGCCGACTCAAACTTCTTAAGATCTCCCTTGATTGTGTCAACTTCCTCGACATTCTTAGTCTCAGTTTGGGCTACTTTCTCGGGCATGCTCTTGATGAGTAGGGCAAGGTCTTGAAGGGTAGGTGGATCCATTTCAAAGGTTAGTTTCCGCAAAAATGAAGGAGGTGACTTGGATTCGGGAGATGAGGACGGTCGCAATGGAGTCAAAGTTGGAGGTGGAGACGATCTTTGATGTAGTTT
>ONZA01004798.1:6817-20095 GCA_900322205.1 Kewa caespitosa
ACGTTCATCAATCTACTTTTGTGCGATCCTTCAGAATCAATTGCACTTAGCATTTAAGCTCAATGTCCATTGACCCAAAAGGTTGTGAGAGACATCTAGCTACACATCATAACGATCCTAGTCATTTGAATCCCTATCTCAATTAGTAATCCCAAGTCTCTTGCACCTTGACCGAAGGACATATTCCTTCAATGAATTCCCTAGTCATATGTAGCTTTAACATTGAAGTTGATAATATTCTGATGCCACAGTATCACCATTTCGCCCATGAATCCCACCGGGTCCTCAATGAACCAATTATCAAAACCCAGTTTACTAAGGATGTTCTGGGTATTCTCCCCCCCACTCGAGTCTCTGATAAGATGACCATATTGGGTTTATGAATACCCATGAGAAGTTGGAGGTTTAGTTTGAAGGAGGGCATCGTAATCCCCCTTGTGTTCCAATAAATGATACACATATCACTTGGGCTATCTGCTACGCTTAGTAACCCTTTGAGTACCAGGGTGTTTTCTAGTGCCCAAGAATCCACCGTAATCCCCGTCTCTGTGATTGTCCAGAATCGTTGATTCATTAGACGAATTTCTGTTAGTCTTCTCTTTGGATTTCTTCTTTCCTAGGTCAATTTGTTGCATTCGATCTGTTTGATTCCCAGTACTGCTTTGAGGATCACCAATGCATTGGCGAAGCTTCTCGCCTCCACCATTGTTGAGTTGGAGGTCAACAAACACAGGCCCACCCATTTGTTGAATTCCGGCATTGGATCCATCAACTCTCCCCAATTCTAAGGGATTATGTTGACATCTTGATTTGAATCTAGTTTTTCGAAGCCCCATTCCAAGTCCCAAAGTCTTCCTTCTGGAAGGAAGGTGGTGTCATCCCACTAAGGGAGGTGGGCAGGATCCAGACCTCCTGCCTGGTTCGTCATCCACACCTGGCTGGCGTTGGTCCTCATTTGGGGGTAGAGGATAAGTTTTCTTATCGTTCCCTGGTTCATTTTTTGGAGTTTCCCATTTATCATCATGAAATATGATGTGTTGTTGAAGTCCACATCCTGTAGAGTTTGTTTCGAAGGGTCGTGAACGACAATGTAGGAGCTGTGTGTTAATTAAGACTACTTCCCTCGGAATTGTGGTTGCAAAAATAGGGCATTGGCTTGGTTGAGGTGGGGGGTCGTATGTTGTTTGACTGGTCTATGTTGGTTGTGGGAGAGTTGGGTTTTGATCTGTGTCTTCCATGGAGGTTTGGGGAGGTAATATGTAAGAAAGTTTGATTTTTGTTTGTATTGAGAGAATCTGGAAATAATTTTCGAAACCCATTAAGTTTTGATATTAGTTTGATGGAAACTTATTGGGCTTTGGCCCATTACGTTGAAGGTAATTTTTTTGTGGAGTAATTGACGATGTAAGATCCCAAGGGTGGGAACAAAGGATGTTGATGATGGATCCAACATTCATGTTGGTGTTTTTGGTCGAAGATGTATTCTATAAGTTGTATGATTGAAGTATTTAAAGGACTTGAAGCTCAAGTTAGGAAGTAATTTGAAAGCCCAAGTTATGCAATCCCCAAATACGGGTAAGTTATTGGACCAGAAGTCCAAGTTTGCAAGCAATTAATAATGGATCCAACAAGGAGATTGGTCTTGACCCATATACTTATTCTGAACGTGGATTCTATTGTACTTGTGGTAGTGATATCAACTCTAAAGCTTCATGTGTAATTAATTCTATGAGAACAAAATCAGGTGTTATTATTAGATTATAATGCGTAAAAAATATTTAAAGATTATTGAAATCTTGAATTTGAAGTTTATGATATTAGTGAATCGGGAAAAGTGGATTAGATGCCATGCTAGTACTTTATGTAGTAATAATCAAATAGTTTATATTTAGGTAAAATTAAGCAAGTAAAAACCCATTAGTGGCCATAAAAGAAGGTAGTTTGATTCATTAAAATTGAGCAAGATACAAAGGGTAGCCATGCCATAAAGAAAGACAGATTTTCACTACAGCAAACGAAATAGAAACGAGACAACAACTGCTAACTCTCAAAATTAATCCCCCATTTGATTGATTACAAACTGAAATTGGTAAGTCCCATCAACTCCTTTTTTTCGATAGTAAAGTCCCAGATTTACTTTACTTCCTAAAAAAGAGGTAATTGTACCTCACCAAATTTGCCGATTGTCGATGTTTTCTCGCTGCAACAGCTTTTGGGGTAAGGATCTTACACATCCGAAATGGATTCACCATTACCCTTAAACTAGTGGGAGTACAGTTGACAAGATTGTTGTAATCTTCCTTACAAATTTCTTGAAGCATTTCCATCCAAGAACCCTTTTCAACAAATATATCTTCGATGATGCCAGGCCACACGATTTCAATACCCCCCACATAAATTTTCTTATATCGTTTAGTTTTTGTTGGTCACCATTGATTTTTTTGGGGAAAGCTTTTTCTGTGTTTGATTGAGTATGTAGAAGAAGGTAGTTGAATCTGCGGATCCACTTAGCCCACACCTTGAAATGGAGCGATAATCCCAAAAAATTTCCCCCAAAAAATTTGTCTAATCCTGTCAAAATGAAATATAATTTAAGCGCGTGTGAATGAATTTTTTAGAGGTTAAATTACCTTCAATTTGAGTCCGAAAGTTTTTGTGGCAAAACAAACAGTGGTGCTCCTAAAAAAAATATTATATCTCCCTAGATATGTTTAAATGGTTTGATTATCACAGTTTAGGAAAAATGTTAGTGTGACAATCAATAAATAAGCGCAAAGCACAAGTTGTTGTTTTTTAATATTGAAATGGTGTATTTGAAAGTAATTAAGTGTATAGGGTATAATGTATAATATGGTTTACGTTTGCATTAAAAGGATAGTATGTGGGTTTGGTTTGTATGTACCCTTTAGTTTCTATTGGAATATTAGTGTAACTTGTAGTATTTGTAATGAAGCTTTAAAGATTGATGGATAACATTTAGCAACCACTTTGATTTCTACATTTTTTCACAAGGCATTTTTAAAAAGAATAACTAAAAAATTAAAACTTAAAAATTAAAACTTGACAATAGATTATATAAGAGGCCTTAATATGTAATTAATCACTAAGGATTAACCGACCAACGACTTCCTTATGATGTAAAAGCACGGACACATTTGACATTATAAGTAAATTGGCAAATTGAAGCCTAGAGTTAGAACTTGTATAAACTGCCAACAACTTTAATTCTTGTCATCATCATTGATTCCATGGGTCTTGTTACATTGATCTTCATTTTTTTTAAGATCCTTTAGGCTTGACTCCAATTCCTTTCCAACAGCAATAAGTTCATTGGTCCTTGTCAGATGGGTATGCTGAAGATGCGTCGGTATTGGTTTGAGTTCTTGAATCTAGAAAACACCTTCACTACAAGAATTTTTTTAAAGCACTTAACGCTGAACAATTTTGTTTTAGGAAGTGAAGTCTTGCTTCGTTGATCTAGCATATAAATATAATAGTTTATTAAACGATGACGTTAATGAAAGTTTGTAATAAATGACACTATCGAAATAAAAGTACCTTGAGTTGGTATTTGGCCGCAATCTTATTTAGATTGTCAGCGGATAACATATTGTCTACTTCCTGCAAAAGTTCATCTGTTGTTAACAAGCATGGAAGTAACATAGTGGTGTCCGTTAGTACTACTTAGATACAAACTTCAATTGGTGGTATTGGATCGACGCATTGATTTACCGACGTCTTCTTTGCCTTCATTACATGCATTAATGTTAGTATGTCCTTAGATATTGTAATTTTAAATAAATAACTCCATGCATGTTTGCGTATGTTTTTAACTTACACAAAAGAAATATCTTCAATAAAAATTTATATTTTGTTATTGGTATGAGAAAATGGTTTAACAAATTGAATTTAAATACTGCGTAAGAAAATAAAGTCCAATACTGGAATAACTCCACAAGGAAATATGTACAAACTCTTCATTACCTTATTTTCTTCTTCCATGTCCTTGTTATCGCGTACCCTTTTCAGGCTTGTTGAGGAATTCATGGAAATTGTTCTAATTGAACAAAGAGATGTGTGGAGAAAAATTCATGGCATTGAATGGATTATACGGGGTGATTTGTTGTGCATTTATAGAGCGAGTATGAAAAAGAACTGTTAAGTAGGTACGGTTCTTAAAGTAATAAATAGAAATGGTTCATGGAGTGTATTATGATAAGGACGGTTAAAGACTGCAAATTATATTGTGCCCCCGGGGGCACATTCCTTTTCCTACCCCAATGGGTTTTTAGTAATTTTCAATATATAATTGTGGGTTGATCTGTTATTTTAATCAAAAATTATCACGTTCCAGTAGGAAGTAGTTTCTATGTTCTTCTTCCTTTTCACTCCCTCTTCACGTACTTGAGCATTTCAGTTTTATTGCTTATAATTTGTGGTTTTCTCCTCCTCCACAAGTATGAATATTTGGATGAATCATCAACAACAACATTTTTTTTTCCAATCTACTGATTACTGTAATAGTTGTAATTAGTTAATTATACATTATCCATAAATTTTTGCTGTGAGCTTTAAAGTTTGATGACCTTGCTCTGAGTTAATTCTTTCAAATTTGATGAACTTCCTCCATTTTAGTCTCTTACAATGGTCTCTCATAGTGAAAAGCAACATAAAATAGAGAAAGGTAT
The DNA here is from genome assembly GCA_900322205.1 of Kewa caespitosa. Taxonomy (NCBI): domain Eukaryota; kingdom Viridiplantae; phylum Streptophyta; class Magnoliopsida; order Caryophyllales; family Kewaceae; genus Kewa; species Kewa caespitosa. The sequence goes on from ONZA01004798.1 coordinate 11,506, forward strand.
ATTTTCTTTTTTTGAATTCTTTTATCCAATTCATAATTCTCCTTAGATAAATTTACAATTGAAGATCAACCTCAACTATGTTCAGGTTCTTCCTCCATTTCCCAAAGAAGTTTTGATTTTTTTTTTTATTATCTTTTTCTTAGTTTTTTAATCACTTTTGTAATAAAGATATTCTGTTTTGTATACTTCATTATTCTTTTGCACTTTGGACATTTGTGTCTCGACTATTGAACATTGTTGTTGATTGTGTTGCACATGACTGTGTACATGTTAGTTCTTTATTTTTACTTTTTTTTGTTAGGATAAATAAGTCTAATGTTAACATTATTTCGGTCGGACAATGTTAGACTTTTTTTGTGTCTTTCTTTCATTTTGTATCCATGGGTGAACTTTCTTCCAAATCAAGTAAACTTATAATCTGATTGCTCATTCAAATCAGTTTTGTTCATTTTGTTGATTTGGTAAAACTTTGTATTTGATCCACGCAGAGAGCTCAGATAACTGCTCATTCAGAGAATCCGATGTTTCAGAACTTCTTGAACAAAAAGTACAATCTGAAGATGATGGGTATAATTTGTACAATGATTTTGTTTTAGAAATTTTTCGGTACACGCAAGAATAACATAAGGTATCGAAGCGATGGATGAATTATAGTGTTTTGCTACAAGGTAACAAGGTTTATAAAGGAAAAGGTCCGAAACAATTCACTCAGTTGGATGTATGTTCTAGTTGTAAGGCAAAGGTCTATTTCAAAATAGGTGATGACGGCTTATGGCCTGTGGTGTCGCACAATATGGTTCACAACCATCCTTTTTGTGAGCCTGATTCTGTTCACCTTATCTGGTCCCATAGGAATATGAACAAAGCAGAATGTGAGGTGATCACGCGACTTGTTGCTTATGGGGTTACACTGGCTGATGCTATTCGCTACCTTAAGGCTAAGAAAGGTGGTGTTCCTTTTCTCAGGCTCAAACCGACAGATGCTTACAATCAGCTTGCTAAGGATAAGAAACAGATACTTGATGGTACATATGATAACACTTTGATTAACATCTTCAAAGGAAGACAAGAAAATGAGTCTGAGTTCTATTTTGACTTTGCAGTTGATCAGATTGCTCTTTGGTTAATTTTTTATGGAGAGACAAGAAAATGAGGGATGATTACTTTGCATTTGGAGATTTAATGGTGTTTGACACAACATTTTGCACCAACAAGTATATATAATATGGTTTGTGCTCCATTTGTTGGGATGAACAACCACACATAACTGTATGTTTGGGTGTGGATTTCTCACTAACCAGTGTAAAGAGTCGTTCGCTTGTCTTTTCAACACCTTTTAAAGGTTTATTGAGGGAAAGCAACCTAGAACTATTGTGACAGATCAAGATCTTTCCATGAAAAATGTAATACCTAAGGTTTTCACTTCATCCAGGCACAGATTATGTACATGGCACATTCTTGAAAATTCAAAAAAATAATATACAATCTTTGAGGAGAAGAGATTCTTTTACCAAGTTGTTCAATCATGTGCTAATGTACAATGACACAGTTCCTGAATTTGACCACTGTTAGAAGAGGTATTCTTTCGCTAATAATGACCACATTGCTAACTTACGGTATTGGACATAACATTGTTTACTGATATGTTGTTGTGCTACTATTTCATCTATTTTTCTGTTTTGTATGCTACAGAACGAGTGTGATGTTAATTCTTCTACCTGGATGACCATTCTTCATGGACTCAGAATGAAATGGTGTCCCACATTTCCTAAAGATTTCTTTTCAGAGGGTGCTTTGTCTTCTCAAAGGAGCGAGTCAACTAACCATGCTATATGTAGGAAACTTACTCCAACTTCTTCACTAAGTGACTTTTATAACATTTTTTGTGAAGTGGTTTTTGAGTGGAGAATCAATGAGGAGGACAACCATCGTTGTTGGGAAGGTGTTTCCGAATTAGCATTTGATCTTTCAATCTCGAATCAATGTGCGAGAGTGTATACGATTGATGCATATCGCCTTTTTGAGGAGGGATATCGTGAAGGCCTTAAATGTAATCAGATTCTAAGAGGGACTAAAGGTTATAAGATGTTCTTTGATGTTTGGATGCCGAATGCCACCTTCGCGCATTGTGTTATGTACACGCTTGAAACTAATCATACTAATTGCACTTGCAAAAAATTTGAAGAATATAGTATTTTGTGTTGTCATTGTTTGAGAATTTATATGATTTATGATGTGCATACTCTTCCAGATCTCTACATATTAAAGCATTGGACGAAGGCCGCGAAACTGAGGGATGATGAAGAGTCTGCAGTTTGTTCGGCTAAGTCTGATGTAGCTGCACCAATTTGGAGGTTACTGATGAGCAGAAAGTTTGATTCGTTAATCATGTCTAGCGACTCCAATGCTAAAGCTAGGTGTGTTTGTGAAGATCTTTTCATAAAGGGTAAAACTATGGTTGAGGCTGAGGTTGGTTGCATCTACACTTCTGCTATGCATTCTGAATCTGTTAACAATGATCAAGGTTGTACCGTATTGAACCCCAAAGGGTCAAGGAAGAAATGTGAGAAGAAAGTCAATTGTTGAGAAGAAAAATAACATCGCAAGAGGAAGCAAGAAGATGATAGAAAAGCATAATACTTCAATGTCAAGTGATCAAACTACTCCCTTTACATCACCTCAATTGTCACTCCTTCCACAATTCATTCATGCTGCTAGAATATTGATGGGGTTCCTACAACTTTCCAAACCAATTTGTCCTTGTCATTTGGATACATTTCACACATAGCATGTGTTGAATTATTATTATTATTGATTTTCTTTTTTGTAAAGTTGTGTTAGATGATCCAATTTACTCTTTTTTTTTTTACTAGTAAACTTCTGTTAAATGTCATTTTTCATGAAGTATTAATTTACCTTGCTCAAAGTGTGTTCTTTGGTGTGCGTCATGTGTACTGATGGTTTACTTGTAATATGCAATTACTAGTAGCACTATATCTCTTTTTAATGGAGTCTCAATATCATTTTAAATGTGCAGTTGATCAGTGGACATAAATGATCAATGGTGATTTTTTTCAAACAGGTTTTGACCTATGTTCTCTTTGTAATTGTATGGAGCATATGGAAAGAAGGAAACACTAGAGTGTTTGATCATAAGAATTAAAACGTAGAGAACATCTTCCATGTGATTCTCTTGAGATTGGGGTGGTGGTTTCATGGTTGGATTGTTTATTTTCCACACTCAGCAGACGAAGTTGCAAGGAATCTATCAGCTCTTAGATGGAGACCTAGGAAGGAAGATAGACGTGCTTTAGCGGTCAACGTGATATGGGAAAAGCCTAGAGAAGGGGTGAAGAAATGGAATGTGACGCATCACTTAAAGTAGAAGAAGGATTAGCTGCAATTGGAGGGGTACTCAGAAACCATCAGGGTGAGTTTGTAGCTGTATTTTCTTGTCCTTTGGGATCTATGAAAATTAATGCAGCTGAGTTGTGTGCCATAAAGAAAGCTTTGGAGCTTACAATGAAAGAAGAATGGGCTAAAACTTTTGAAATTGTGTTTGAATCAGACTCTGCTAATGTTGTCAAATGGTGTTGTAATGAGGTGGTTGGCCCTTGGTCATTAACTTTCAACCTAAACTTACATAAAAGAAGTGCTTAGGAGTCACCCAAACTTCTCAGTGGTATACAATGTGAGAGAGTCCAACCATGTTGCTGATTTACTAGCAAAGAAGGAGTTAGAAGAGATTCTGATTTTTGTTGCGTGGTTCTGATGGATGGTGCTGAAGATTTCAAGTGATAATGCAAAAGTGATAGATTTATAACATTAGGAAGACTCCAAGCCTACATACAACTCTAGTCAATAAATGATGCACCTTGTTTATGTCATGTGAATCATCATGAATGGACATAACACAAGTAGTTTGCTGATGATAAGGAGAATATGTGTGTGATAAGGTGCAGGTGTACTTGGATGGGGTCTTGTATCTTGATTGGTGTTTGTATCATTGTTCTAGCTTGGTAGCACAAGATTGTGTGTTTGCTTGCAAACCCTTTCTAGAAGGTGTGGCAAGCAACACTATGATGCTTGAACCAAGTTAGTTTTTATTAATGAAATAAAATCCTATTAGTTAAAAAAAAAACAGTACCAAACCCGAAATGATATGGCATTTTTTACATTGGTCTTGTTTATTTAGCACGATATTGGACAATTGGATTGCTTATGTTGGACATTGTCACTGAAGATATTGAACATTTACTGCTAACATGAATGACTGATTCTTGATTCAAAAGGAAAATAATAACTATAGATTTTCCATTGAATGCAACATCAAGTGGTTTCGACAAGAAAAGATACAAAATATTTTACTAAATACCCAATAACACACCCTAAAACATAGAGTTACAATTAAAATGCTACATCAAGTAGTCTAGTCGGCAAAACGCATTCTAAGTATTACTCTAAGTACCTAATCTCACACACTCATTGTACATTCTAATCTAAATCATCAGACTTGTATGCTTGGAAATTCTTAACATTTTCCTTTGCCATTGTCTTCCCCTTGAATGTCTGCAATACCTTTGCCGCAAAATCTCAAGTACCTTGAACAGTCTTGCAAGAAGAAAATTTGGGTTACTTCAGTACTCGATATAGGACTTGTGTGGTTATTCACTTGTCCATTCGTATCCGAAGAATTGTATACATTTTTGGTAGTGCTAATTCGTGTAAATTTTCTTTCGACTAATGAATTTAAATCACTGCTCTATCATGTTTACTTCGGGGTTCCACTTTGATACATCTCCCATATAAGTTTCCATGTGATGCATAGTGTATACCCCGCAATCCATGAAATTGGTGTTGTTCTGCCATGGCATTCGCAGAAACTTGGGTTTCAGTTTACAAAATTGCTCCCCATACAATATCCCCTTATTTGTTAGAAACCCCCAAATGCGCTGATCTAAAAGTTCGAAACATGCCACATGTTAGAATTGTGTCTATTGTGATAACTTTCAGATTTTTGAAAGTCTAAAAAACAAAAGACAACAACATACGTACCAACTCCATTAGTATTCTGCCACGGTTATAACTTTTTCTCTTGTTTTCTAGTATCTCATATGTCATATTTCTCACATTTACACACAAGATGTAGTAATGGCCAATAGATGTATCCACAACTTGGAAGAAAAACTTGTTTCCAACAAAGAAAATTTCAAGTCATTGAAAAGTCGATTCACAAGTAAATTAACATAAATAAAATCACAGGCGTAGCTATATTTACTTCATTGATGGCTAAAGACTATTAAATTTTTAGTTAGTGGGCATTTCAAGTTTTAAATACAACTTAAAAGTGTCATTTCTTTTTCAACTGGATATCACATGTTTATCATTTGTACATCGAATCTGTATCATTTGGACATTGCAAGTGTATCAATTGGACATTACATATTCACTTATCCATTAATGTACAAAAGTAAGTGTACTCTTACCATTGTGTTAAATTATCCATAATGTACAAAGGTAAGCATACTCTTACCATGTCAATAGCTTTCAACGGCAATCTTGAATTCCGCTCTACTTCTGCTCCCACATGGGTGTAAAAGGTGCGGTACTCATTTACCACTCTTTCCTTTATGGACTTTTTAAACTTGAGTACACGTTGCGATAGTGACACAATGTATTAAAAAAACAACATATAGATGAACGATGTTTCGATTATCATAAGAAATATTATAATTATTTACCGCTGGAAATTGTGAAAAGAAGAATCGTGATGGGGATGCTTTACTTTTCATCTTCTCTCTGTAGTTCAGCATTGCCGACCACATGTCTATAACGTGACTTCCCAACCTCTTCCTCGGTTCTTAGCTGTTATCCCCGATGTTCAACTCTATTTCCTATCACGTCATTGAACTCGAAGAGTAGTTCACTGCGAATCATGTATGGAACAAACAGGGACAATATATTGTAGTTGCACATTATACATATTCTTGGACATGATAGGTGGTCATGCAATCCTACTTAAAAAAAAAAGTTACTTAATTGTGAGCACTTACTCATCACTAAGCTTGCTGTCGAAAGCATACTTGGATATCAATTTTTCTTCTTTTGTCAAAGGCTTGACGTTGTGAATTCGTATGAGGTATGGTGAGAAAAGTTGTTTGGATAATTGCGTGTGCCTCTTTGTTGGTTCTGGTATCTGCAAGTCTGGTTTGACATCATTATTTTCATCTCTTACAATCGTGGTGCCATTGACACTGCCTTGCTTGTTCTTTCCAACATTGGACCCAACCTTTTCAGACTCAATCCCCATTGCACCACTTGGTGGTTTAATCATACTTTCCCACTTCCTCGTTCACCATCATCATTGACTTCTTCTTGATGAGTGCCATCGTTATGGTTCTCCTTGTTTATTTCATCATCTTCAACTTCATTCTGATCCAAATCAAAATTTCCACCGACAGCGTGTTGTCTACTACCACTATTGTCAAAGTTGCATTGTGACAATTCGATCCCCAAGTCAAATGAAGGTCCATCTTTGAACCTCTTTTGTCATCTCATGAGCCTCACAAATCTTGTCTATTGCTTCGATAACTCTTGGATCCGTGAACAAGGCATCATCTTGGCTCATGGATGGATTAAATCTTTGGCTATCAGCATTCCCATAACTGTTCAACAACCCAGTTGCTGCATCGTGCAACTTTGTAATTGTTTCACTGGCAGGTTGTTCCGCTATTGCAGCTTCAGCTTTCATGTTAAAGTTCATGGCCGCTTCCGTGAGTTTTTTCGTCGCAAGTGCTAGCTCCCTTATGGCAACCTACAATCCAATAAACATTTGTACTCTTTCCTTTGTAAGTAAGATTTAATAAGATAAAGAAACTAAGGTTACTATTTAATTCTTATTTTTACTTTTCCCTACCTTTTCACAAATGTAGGTTGTTTCATGGTCTTCTTCCCTGGCTATGTCAACAACTTCTTGTTCACGATCTTCGACATATTCACTGCGAAATTCTTTTGTCGATGATTCCAATTCATTTACCTCTCTGTCTCTCAACTTTTTAAAGGTCCATCCACTTAAAGTGTAACAACTCGATCAACATAAAACAACTGCCAGAGTATTTCACAAATAAGTTGCACATACTTTCATTTTCCAGGAAATCATCAAACCTTATTTTTTTGTTTTTCTTGTTCTTTTTTTATTTTTTTTATTTTTTTTTGTGAACATGCTTTATGTTTCAGTTGTGTAAGAATGACACAAGCGTTGAACATGACTTACATTAATGTTAAACATGGTAATAAATATTTTAGCACATTTCTTTCGCCTAAGCTGGATAAAGGCTAAATTTTTAATTCCACATAAATTTTCTCATCATAGTAACAGTACACCTAGTTTGTTTGACATTACTTGTTACTGAAACCACAAACATATGTAAGTTTTAAAGTGCAAATTTTTACTATTAGGATTAGAATAGGTCCACCAAAGTATGCAATCTTCTTTTGTCCCATTCCTTCTTTATCTCGATCAAGCTCTCAGTTACGTAGTGGCACCAGTTCAGTTTGCCAATGTTCGCCACATTTACAAGCGATTTTAGAATCCATTGGTTGGCATATTGATTCTGATTTCGCTTAATTAATAGAGACACGCAAAAAAAAATCACAAAATTTCTCTGAAACCAGCCCCCTCCTCCTTGTTGGTGCTTTACCATATAATCTCCAAGCTCGATCACGGTAACTTGGCCTTATGTTTTTCTCCCCATTCATCAAGCAAGGTAAGATCATTTCTACATTCCTCAACCACTTGTGTCCCTTGAGGCAAACCTATAGTGGCATACACACCTACTTCTTAGATCCATAAAAGTCGATGGTTGGACAACTTTAAAGAACAACTGTTCACATCAAAATTATCCAACAACCAATATCCAAGTACACGGGGGATTTGATCGACCCTAAGCCAAAACAGCCCCACAAACCCTATCTGTTGGATATCTTCGAACTTCTCAAAGCTCATATGAGGAAGGAGTTTCACAAGTGCTTTTGGACTCATCCTTGTGTTCATAATAGGGAAACCTCTAATTGCTACTTTGGACCCTGATGCATCGTCATTGCTACTTCTTTGTTTTCTTCCGCCCTTACTTGATATTGATGTGTTGATAGCCTCGCAAGTGCACGAGATTATCGAAGAAGTAAAAATATCGAATCGAGACTAGTGTTAACGATTGCTCTATTCACAAACTAAATTATCTAAGCTAGGAATTGTTGGATGAATATTTATATCTAATTAACTAAATTAAATAAGAATCTCAAAACAATAGTGAATATCAAGTATTAGAAGCATCTAGGATCAACGTTCACCACAATAACGATTACTGACTCGGTCGGATCATATTATTGTTGCGAATGCATACTAAAGAAGACCAATTATCCTAAGTTAACTATTATCTCCTCTCGAAGTATGACAGTGTATCTAAACTAATCAACCCCCTATTCTCATTGTTATTGTAATCAATTTAGACCCATTAAGATATTTGATAACTATGTTACGGTCTCAAGAGAATTAAACTTGCTCTCGTGATTTAACCTTTAGATCAATTTT
>ONZA01004798.1:38792-51690 GCA_900322205.1 Kewa caespitosa
TTTTTTTTTTCGTTTATTACTTGATTTTTTGGCAATTGTGGACGATGTTGTTTACGAAAAACCGTATCCAATTGCGCTTGAGAGTGTAGTGCCCCTTTTCACCATGAAGCCAATGCATTACTCAGATAGTGATGGAAGTGGTGATGAATAGTTTAAGAATCCGAATGTAATGGACACATATATCCACAAAGAAACAAGAGATAGGAGTCCAAACCGCATTAACAAAAGGAGTCCTCAAGAAGGATGTATCTATGGTGGGAAAGGTAGGAAGAGAACTAAGAGAGTGAAGGAAGAGGTTGAAGAGAAATTGATTGTAGGGTCAAGTAGAAAGACAAGGTCACAAACAACGGCTTGTAACGCCAGAGAAGTTGATTGTAGGGTCATGGAAGAAATCTTTCTAGGCAATGAAGACGATGAAAAAGAGGATGAAGAGCATGACCATGAAGACGAGGATGCGGAAGAGGAGGCTCATAAATATGGGAATTACAAAGAGGATGAAACAGATAACAGTGATGAAGAGGATGAGAAAGAGGACGAGGATGAAAAAGAGGACGACTAGGATAACGACTGTGATAGTACGGTTGAGATTACTTGCTCAGGGGAGGAACTGCTGAAGTATACAATTGAGTGCATCAAGAGTCGCAAGTCACTAATCAATTGGTACATTTGACAAAAGAGTTTATGAATTATTATTTTTTTTAGATTGAAAGTTGAAACCAAACCCGATTTATGAAGATCATACATGACAGTAAGTTTGTTTTGATTTTGCAGGAGCAGTCACACTGTCATCCAGACACAAAAGATAACAATCTCCCGTCAACAATTATACAGAAGCCTGATTAAGAATCGGAAGAATAGGAGGGGGAGTGTTTCCATGCCGATAATTTTATCTCATGGGAGACCTATTGTTACATAAATAATCTCATGATTTTTTGGCGGCTACTTACCACGTGCCCGTCATTAACCAGGTTATGGAAGTACTATGTCATTTCCTTAACGAAATGGCCTCCACAAGAAAACATGATAATGGCGCATATGTGTTTTCTCCTATTGCTATGATAAACTATCCGCTTAATTTGTGACAAGCAGATCCCACAACCAATAGCTTAGATGGGTTACAATATCATACTTTAATGATTGTTTTTTTCTGTAGGATGCAGTGACGCACTGCTCTGAAGACAAGCATGACAAGCAATCGACAACAAAGTATGTGTCTGACATGCAAGAAATTGTCTGCGACAAGTGCACTTTAAGTTTTTAAATGAGAACAATGATATGTACAAATGACATATGTTTGAAATTTTGATAACCATTCATTTGTTCATTTCAGCTATTGGTACCGTCATTCGATGAAAACCAGTGGTGTTTGTACACGTTAGAAATAGAACACTGGGTGATAATTTGTTTTGATTAATCGCAATAGAGGCAACCAAATGTTCAACCTCATACAATTATGATTCCTCATTTGGTTGACTTCATTGATTACTATACTTTGTCACGATAGTCTATTTTACATGAAATAAGATGCACTAACTTGGTTTTTCTTTTTCTTTCTTTCTTTTTTTATTTTTTTTTTTTTTTTTATTTACTTTTATAAGCGAACAATTATTGCCAAAATCATTGAGAAAATGGAACCGCCACCACTAGTGGAACCCTCTGCAATGCATCTGAGGCCCAATCTGGACCCGATTACATATTACAACTGCCCTGCGAGTTAAGGTTTATATGTCATAATAATGCTACTTGGATACTTTGGCTATGATCTACCTTGGGGGAACCTTCCAGTACGAATATCTCTATTCCTACTTTTAGTTCGCATGTCGTTTAGCTTCTTGCATGAAATGTTAATTTGAATGATTTCGTATTGTACTGTGTAAGACTCGCATGACTCAAGTTCGGGAATATATGGCAGCGTTCCTCATTCTTAATGAGGGGATTCGATTGCGAATCAAATTCGACACAAGATAGTTAGGGAGTGTACGGAGACATAAACATTCTGTTGGTTGTTTTCTACAATTCGAGATTATGGAATATATTTTTCAAACTATGTCTGTTAGGGGTTTGTTTTCATTTGGTTTGAAAAATTATTATCCCACTTTGTTTCTAATGACAGCTTTTATCGGCTAGGTAATTCAACTCAAAACACAACTTTAGTGACAAACTATGTTACCTTGTCAGGCAAATCCTTGTACAAGTATTGAAATTATGTGTGCTTTGTACTATGTTTTTCACAATCTTAGAATTATTTTCATTGCGAAAGTCGTCCTTCCGTTCATGACTTTAATGAATGTTTTTACACGTAAAGCATATATAAACGTAATGTAAAACAATATTTAGCAGGCGGCAGTCGTTTCATAATAAAGTTAGGATAGTCGTTCATGTAACATATTTTTCCTAACTTCATAGAGTTTGTCATTCCTTACAATCAGTTAATCCATGTCCATGTTGCAACTACACAATCCTTACTCAAAATTTAGTACCCCACCACAAATTTTTCCTTCACAAATGTGAACGTGTCCCCAAAAATAAAGGTGGCTGATGGCTTGATTCCTGAAACAAATAAACACAATCAAGACGTCTCAGTTAATTACAAACCAAGAAGGAAAATGGCTATAAATCACACAAGTTCTATTACGTTGTACCGTCGAAACTTGTGACGACGAGTATATTGTGAACCCACGAATCTTATTTGAATAACTGGGTTTTTGCTGCTTCTGAACACTGATCATCGCTCCAGCTTTTCTATTGCCGCTTTCAAGGATGTAACTGCAGTTACTATCCTGAATCACATGAAGACAAGTTACTCACTTCTCAAATACTAATAATCAAATGGATGAATCCATTTCCAACAAAATACTATAGGATTTGACACTAACATGTTCATTCAGCCTTGGGTCTCCGTATGGGCCACCTTCTAGTTGTTCCTCCATGTCATCGAACATAGACCTAGGTATTACCTGCAAAATCATCGAACAAAGAAACATGAACTGAAAAAAGTACGTTTGCCTTCCACACCAACAAAATAACATTTTGTTAGTACTTTCGTTACATTGCTACCAACAACTATACTTCATTTTTTTTCCATCACTTCGATTTTCTTCTTCTCTTGACTGCCTCCTTTCTCTATATGCATGCTTTGGTCTATAGCCAGGAGCCCGTCCATTGTGTCTTTTGTCGACAAGGTCCTTTACACTATTTTCTACTCTATTACGCTTCCTAGTTTTTGCAATGTGCCTCTGGTTCTCTTTCCTAGGCAGTAGCCTACGCCTCCCATAAACATTATGAAATTCAAAAGCGATACTCTATGCCGATTGTGCTCTCCAAATTCTTGCATAGAGCATCAGAGTCCTTCATATAGATGGCGTATGTTTCATCACTGATCATTGCTAGTTCATGTAGGTAGTCGTTTTTTAAGGACACCTCGATCGACCTATGCACCCTAGCGGATTTGTTGGGATCATAGTACTTCATTTTGACGCGTTAATAAACCCTAACTATGTCCTTCCTCCATTGGGTCTTTATGTAGCGCTCCGGCATGTAGTTAATGTCTTCAAGCTCAATCGCACGAATTATGTGCTTGCAAAGTATACCACGAAACTCAAACAACCTACATGAACATTCAAACTTTCCAGCCAATTTATCCACACCAAGTGTCAACACCTTACGCTTCTCCTTCCATTTTGCCTCAACTATCTTTTCAACACATTCAAAAACATTTGCACTCCCAAAATTCAGATATCTTAATAACGTTCATGTGCCTCAACCTGTAAACTTCATACATAACCTCTCTGAATTTGTTGTTGGTATACACCTTGTGGAACACCGCTTCGGTTGTGGTAGACTCGTCACATGTAGGTTCATTCTGGGGGTAAAATTATGCATGGGAAGCACTTTTGCTAAATTTGACCAAGAACGCCTGATTTTGACCCCTTGACTAAAACGGATTTGGGAATCGGGCCATAAGGCATGATCTAGGTGGTCAGTATTGATGAACCGGAGTTTTTGTTACAAAGGTTCATTTAGGGGGTAAAAATGTCTATGAGAAATGGTTAAATTTGACCTAGGATTCCTTATTTTGACCACTGACTCGGATGGATCTTGAAATCGAGCCTCCGGACGCGATTTGAGGGCCGACGTTGCTGATCTCCATTTTAGCTGTATAGATTCTACCTAGAACAATAAATTCTTACTCCCGACCAGGAAGGATCTGGCAATCCAGCACTAGGAAGAAATCTGGGCGGCCGTTGTCAATGAACACGGTTTTGGCTATATAGGTTCATTCTGGGGGTAAAGCTTTCCATGAGAAGCGGTTTTGCTAAATTTGACCATGAATTTTGGATTTATACCCCCGGATTATGCGAACAATCAGGCAGTGGAGCAAGATTAGGGTGGCCGGCGTTGATGATTCCACTTTCGGCTGTATAGGTTCATTGGTGGGCAAAACTTTGCATGAGTAATGGTTTTGTTAATGTTGATGTGGAACTCTGGATTTTGACCCTTAACTCGAACGGGTCTCAAAATCCAGATTTGGGTCATAATCTGTGAAGCCGGTACCGATGAAATGCGTTTTGGCCAAATAGGTTTATTTAGGGGGTAAACCTGTCCATGGGAAGCAGTTTTGCTAAATTTGATGTGAAACACCTTTATATAACCACTAACTCGAACGGATCTAGCAATCGGCCCTCTGGACACTATCTGGGAGGCCGATGAGGATGATCCACGTTTTAGCTGTAGAAATTTGTTTGAGGGGTAAAACTGTCCATGAGCAATGGTTATGCCAAATTTTACTTGGAAGTGTAGATTTTGACTCATGACCAGAAGAGATCTGGTAATCTGGCACTGGGACGTAATTTGGGCGGCCATGGTCCATGAACACTGTTTTGGCTATATAGGTTCATTATGGGGGTGAAACTTTCCATGAGAAGTGGTTTTGCTAAATTTGACCTAGAACGCCTTATTTTGAACCCCGACTCAAACGGATCTAGCAATCGGGCCGTGGGGCGCGATCTGGGTGGCCGGTATCAATGAACTGGCATTTTGGCTATCTAATCACTAAGGGGATAAAACTGTCCATGAGAAGCTGTTAAATTTAACCTAGAATTCTTTATTTTAACCACTAACTCGGATGCATCTTGCAATCGGGACGTGATCTGAGGGCCAATGTCAAAGATCCTTGTTTTTGCTGTACAGATTCGTTCGAGGGGTAAAATTGTCCATGAGCAATGGTTATGCCAAATTTTATCAGGAAGTATAGATTTTGACTCCCGACCCAGAAGGATCTGGCAAACTGGCACTAGGACATAATATGGGCGGCCGTTGTCGATGAACACGATTTTGGCTATATAGGTCTATTCTAGGGCTAAAACTTTCCATGAGAAGTGGTTTTGCTAAATTTGACCGGTAACTCCAAATTTTGACCCCCGACTCAGAAAGATATGGAAATAAAGCAGTGGGGCGCAATCAGGGTGGCCGACGTCGATGATTCCATTTTCAGTGACATAGGTTCATTGGTGGGTAAAACTGTGCATGAGCATTAGTTTTGCCAAATTTAACGTGGAACTTTAGATTTTGACCCCTAACGCGGAAGAATCTTGCAATTCAGCTTTGGGTCGTATTTTGGGTAGCCGGTATCGATGAAATGAGTTTTGGCCATAGGTTTATTTAGGGGGTAAAACTATCCATAGGAAGCAGTTTTTTTAAATTTGACGTGGAACACCTTTATTTGACCACTGACTCAGACAGATCTTGCAGTCGGGCCTCAGGACGCAATCTGGGAGGCCGACGTGGATGATCCGCATTTTAGCTGTATGGATTATTTTCATGGGTAAAATTGTCCATGGGCAATGGTTATGACAAATTTTACTTGGAAATGTAGATTTCGACTCATGGCCCGGAACGATTTGGCAATCCAGCACAAGGACGTAATCTAGGCGGCCATTATAGATGAACACCATTTTGGCTATATAGGTTCTTTCTGGGGGTAAAACTTTCCCGATTTTGCTAAATTGGACCAGGAACGTCTAATTCTGACCCCCGACTCAAACGGATCTGGCAATTAGGCCTTGGGGTGCGATCTAGGTGGCTACTATCGATGAACCGGTGTTTTGGCTATGTAGGTTCATTTAGAGGGTAAAATTGTCCATGAGAAGCGGTTAAATTTGACATAGTACTCCTTATTTTGACCAGTAACTCGGACAGATCTTGCAATCGAGCCTCCGGATGCGATATGAGGGTCAACGTTAATGGTCCCCGTTTAAGCTTTATAGATTTGTTCGAGGGGTAAAACTGACCATGAGCAATGGTTATGCCAAATTTAACCTAGAAGTATAGGTTTTGACTTCTGAGTCGGAAGGATCTTGCAATCCGGCATTAGGACGTAGTCTGGGCGGCTATTGTCGATGAACACGGTTTTGGCAATATAGGTTCATTCTGGGGGCAAAAATTTCCATGAGAAGCGGTTTTGCTAAATTTGACCAGGAATTCCGGATTTCGACCCCCAACTCAGATCTAGCAATCAGGCAATGGGCCGGCATCGATGATTCCACTTTCGGCTGTATAGGTTCATTGGTGGGTAAATCTTTGCATGAGTAATGGTTTTGCCAAATTTAACGTGGAACTCTAGATTTTGACCCCTGACTCGAACGGATCTTGGAATCCAGCTTTGGGTCGTAATCTGTGCAGCCGGTATCGATGAAACGAGTTTTGGCCATTTAGGTTTATTTAGGGGGTAAAACTGTCCAAGGGAAGCAGTTTTGTTAAATTTGACCTGGAACACCTTTATTTGACCACTGACTCGGACGGAGCTTGTAATCGGGCCTCCAGAAGCGATCTGGGAGGCCTATGTGGATGATCTGCGTTTTTGCTGTACATATTCGTTTTGGGGTCAAACTGTCAATGGGCAATGGTTATGCCAAATTTTACTTGGAAGTGTAGATTTTGACTCATGACCCAGAAGGATCTGGTAATCCACAACTAGGACGTAATCTGGGCGGCTATTATAGATGAACACAATTTAGGCTATATAGGTTCATTGTGGGGGTAAAACTATCCATGAGAAGCAATTTTGCTAAATTTGACAAGGAACGCCTGATTTTGACCCTCGACTCAAACGGATCTGGCAATCAAGCCGTGGGGCGTGATCTAGGTGGCTAATATCGATGAACCGACGTTTTGTCTATATAGGTTCATTTAGGGGGTAAATTTGTCCATGAAAAGTGGTTAAATTTGACCTAGACCTCCTTATTTTGACCATTGACTCGGGCAGAACTTGCAATTGGGCCTCCGAACGTGATCCCAAGGCCGACGTTAATGATCCCCGTTTAAGCTGTATAGATTTGTTCGAGGGGTAAAATTTTCCATTAGCAATGGTTATGTCTAATTTTACCTAGAAGTACAGATTTTGACTCCCGACCCAGAAGGATCTAGCAATCCGGCACTAGGACGTCAGCAGGGTGGCCATTGTCGCTGAACACGATTTTGGCTATATAGGTTCATTTTGGGGGTGAAACTTTCCATGAGAAGCGGTATTGCTTAATTTGACCAGGAACTCTAAATTTTGACCCCTGACTCAGACAAATCTGGCAATCAAGCAGTGGGGCGCGATCAGGGTGGTTGGCGTCGATGATTCCACTTTCGCCTGTATAGGTTCATTGGTGGGTAAACCTATGCATGAGCAATGGTTTTGCCAAATTTGACGTGGAACTCTAGATTTTGGCCCCTGACTCGGACAGATCTTGCAATCCAGCTTTGGGTCGTAACCTTGCAATCCAGCTTTGGGTCTTAATTTGGGCAGCCAGTATAGATGAAATGAGTTTTGGTCAAATAGATTTTATTTAGGGGGTAAAATTGTCCATGGGCAGCAGTTTGTTAAATTTGATGCGGAACACCTTTATTTGACCACTGACAAGGACGCGATCTAGGAGGCTAACGTGGATGATCCTCGTTTTAGCTATATAGATTCGTTTTAGGGGTAAAACTATCCTTGGGCAATGGTTATGCCAAATTTTACTTGGAAGCTTAGATTTTGACTCATGACCCGGAAAGATCTGGCAATCCAGCACTAGGACGTAATTGAGGTTGCCTTTATAGATGAACGCCATTTTGGCTATATAGGTTCGTTCTGGGGGTAAAACTATCCATGAGAAGCGGTTTTGCTAAATTTGACCAGGAACGCCTGATTTTGACCCCCGACTCTATCAGACTTGGCAATCAGGCCGTGGAACGTGATCTAGTTGGCCGGTACCGATGAACCGACATTTTTGCAATATAGGTTCATTTTGGGGGTAAACTGTCCATGAGAAACGGTTAAGTTTAACCTAGAACTCCTTATTTTGACCACTGACTCGGATGGATCTTGCAATCAGGCCTCCGGACGCGATCTGAGGGCCGATGTCTATGATCCCTGTTTGAGCTGTGTAGATTCGTTTGAAGGGTAAAATTGTCCATGAGTAATGGTTATGCCAAATTTTACCTAAAAGTATAGATTTTGTCTCCGGACCCGGAAGGATCTTGCGATCCGGCGCTAGGACGTAATTTGGGCGGCCATTGTCGATGAACAAGGTTTTGGCTTTATAGGTTCCTTTTGGGGGTAAAACTTTCCATGAGAAGCAATTTTGCTAAATTTGACCAGGAATTGCTGATTTTGACCCCCGACTCCGACAGATCTGGCAATAAGGCAGTGGGGTGCGATCAGGGTGGCCGGCCTCGATGATTCCAATTTCGGCTATATAGGTTCATTGGTGGGTAAAAATGTGCATGACCAATGGTTTTGCCACATTTTACCTAGAAGTTTAGATGTGGTCTCCTGAACCGGAAGGATCCGGCAATTCGGCTTTGGGTCGTAATCTAGGAAACCGGTATCGATGAAATGAGTTTTGGCCATATAGGTTTATTTAGTGAGTAAAACTGTCAATGGGAAGCAGTTTTGTTAAATTTGACTTGGAACACTTTTATTTGACTACTGACTCGGACAAATTTTGCAATCAGACCTTCGGACCCGATCTGGGAGGCCGACGTGCATGATCTGCTTTTTAGCTGTATAGATTCGTTTTAGGGGTAAAACTGTCCATGAGCAGTGGCTAGGCCAAATTTTACATCGATGTGTAGATTTTGACTCATGACCCGGAAGGATTTGGCAATCTAGCACTAGGACGTAATCTGGCAGCCTTTGTCGATGAACACCATTTTGGCTATATAGG
This sequence comes from Kewa caespitosa, assembly GCA_900322205.1. NCBI lineage: Eukaryota > Viridiplantae > Streptophyta > Magnoliopsida > Caryophyllales > Kewaceae > Kewa > Kewa caespitosa. The sequence continues at coordinate 47,990 of ONZA01004798.1, forward strand.
TTCATTCTAGGGGTAAAACTATCTATGACAAGCAGTTTTGTTAAATTGGACGTGCAACACCTTTATCTGACCACTAACTCGGACAGATCTTGCAATCGGGCCTCCGGACGCAATCTCGGAGATTGATGTAGATGATCCACGTTTTAGCTATATAGATTCTTTTTAGGGATAAAACTGTCCACGGGCAATGGTTGTGCCAAATTTTACTTGGAAGTGTAGATTTTCACTCATGACCCGGAAGGATCTGGCAATCCAGCACTAGGACGTAATCAAGGCAGCCATTATAGATGAACATCATTTTTGCTATATAGGTTCATTCTGGAGGTAAAACTATCCATGAGAAGCGGTTTTGCTAAATTGGACAAGGAATGCCTAATTCTGACCCCAGACTCAAATGGATCTGGCAATCAGGCCTTGGGGTGTGATCCAGGTGGCCAGTATCGATGAACCGGTGTTTTGGCTATATAGGTTCATTAGAGGGTAAAATTGTCCATAAGAAGCAGTTAAATTTGACCTAGAACTCCTTTTATTTTGACAACTGACTCAGACAGATCTTGCAATCAGACCTCCGATTGCGATATGAGGGCCGACGTCAATGATCCCCGTTTAAGCTTTATAGATTCGTTCGAGGGGTAAAACTGTCCATTAGTTATGGTTATGCCAAATTTTACCTAGCAGTATAGATTTTGACTTCTGAGTCGGAAGGATCTTGCGATCCGGCATTAGGACGTAATCTGGGCTGCCGTTGTCGATGAACACAGTTTTGGGATTATAGGTTCATTTTGGGGGCAAAACTTTCCATGAAAAGCGGTTTTGCTAAATTTGACAAAGAATTCCAGATTTCGACCCGCAACTCAGACAGATCTAGCAATCAGGCAGTGGGACGGCATTGATGATTCCACTTTCGGCTGTATAAGTTCATTGGTGGGTAAACCTTTGCACGAGCAATGGTTTTGCCAAATTTGACGTGGAACACTAGATTTTGACCCCTGACTCGGACGGATATTGGAATTTAGCTTTGGGTCGTAATATGTGCAGCCTTTATCGATGAAACGAGTTTTGGCCATATAGGTTTATTTAGGGGGTAAAACTGTCCATGTGAAGCAGTTTTGTTAAATTTGACGTGGAACACCTTTATTTGACCACTAACTCGAATGGATCTTGCAATCGAGCCTTCGGACGCTATCTTGGAGGCCAACATGGATGATCCGCATTTTAGCTGTATAGATTCGTTTTAGGGGTAGAACTATCTATGGGCAATGGTTATGCCAAACTTTACTTGGAAGTGTAGATTTTGACTCACATCCCGGAAGGATCTGGTAATCCACAACTAGGACGTAATCTAGGCGGCTATTATAGATGAACACCAATTTGGCTATATAGGTTCATTGTGGGGGCAAAACTATCTAAGAGAAGTAGTTTTGCTAAATTTGACCAGGAACGCCTGATTTTGACCCCCGACTCAAACGGATCTGGCAATCAGGCCGTGCGGCGCGATCTAGATGACCGGTATTGATGAACCGGCGTTCTGGCTATATAGGTTCATTTAGGGGGTAAATTTGTCCACGAGAAGCAATTTAATTGACCTAGACTTCCTTATTTTGACCATTGACTCAGATGGATCTTGCAATTGGGCCTCCAGACGTGATCCGACTGCCGACGTTAATGATCCCCGTTAAGCTGTATAGATTCGTTCGAGGGGTAAAACTATCCATTAGCAATGGTTATGCCTAATTTTACCTTGAAGTACAGATTTCGACTCTCGACCCAGAAGGATCTGGCAATCCGGCACTAGGAAGTTAGAGGGCGGCCGTTGTCAATGAACACATTTTTGGCTATATAGGTTCATTTTGGGGGTAAAACTTTCCATGAGAAGCGGTATTGCTAAATTTGACCAGGAACTTCGTATTTTGACCTCGACTCAGACAGATCTAGCAATAAGGCAATGGGACACGATCAGGGTGGCCGGCGTCGATGATTCCTCTTTCAGCTGTATAGGTTCATTGGTAAGTAAACCTGTGCATGAGCTATGGTTTTGCCAAATTTGACGTGGAACTCTAGATTTTGACCCCTAACTCGGACAGATCTTGCAATCCAGCTTTGGGTCGTAATGTGGGCAGCCAATATTGATGAATTGAATTTTGGCCACATAGATTTTTTTAGGTGGTAAAATTGTCCATGGGAAGCAGTTTTGTTAAATTTGACGTTGAACACCTTGGATCTTGCTATCGTGTCTCCGAAGGCGATCTAGGAAGCCGACGTGGATAATCTGCGTTTTAACTGTACAAATTCGTTTTAGGGATAAAACTATCCATGGGCAATGGTTATGCCAAATTTTACGTGGAAGTGTAGATTTTTACTCATGACCCGGTAGAATCTGGGAATCCAGCACTAGGACGTAATTTGGACGGCCTTTATAGATGAACACCATTTTGTCTATATAGGTTCATTCTGGGGGTAAAACTATCCATGAGAAGCAGTTTTGCTAAATTGACCAGGAACGCCTGATTTTGACCCACGACTCAAACGGATCTGGGAATCAGGCCGTGGGGCGCGATCTAGTTGGCCGGTACCGATGAACCGGCATTTTGGCAATATTGGTTCATTTAGGGGGTAAAACTGTCCATGAGAAGCGTTTAAGTTTGACCTAGAACTCCTTATTTTGACCACTGACTCGGATGGATCTTGCAACCGGGCCTCCGGATGCGATCTGAGGGCCGACGTCTATGATCCGCGTTTAAGCTGTATAGATTCGTTCAACAGGTAAAACTGTCCACAAGCAATGGTTATGCCAAATTTTACCTAGAAGTATAGATTTTGAATCCGAACCGTGAAGGATCTGGCAATCCGGCACTAGGACGTAATCTGGGCGCCCGTTGTCGATGAACACGATTTTGGCTTTATAGGTTCCTTTTGGGGGTAAAAATTTCCATGATAAGCGATTTTACTAAATTTGACCAGGAACTCCGGATTTTGACCCCCAACTTAGACACATCTGGCAATCACGCAGTAGGGCGCGATCAGGGTGCGCGACATCGATGATTCCACTTTCAACTATATTGTTTCATTGGTGTGTAGAATTGTGCATGAACAATGGTTTTGCCAAATTTTACCTAGTAGTTTAGATTTTGACTCCTGGCCCAGAAGGATCTGGCAATTCAGCTTTAGGTCATAATCTAGGCAGCCGGTATCGATGAAATGAGTTTTGGCCATATAGGTTTATTTAGGGGGTAAAACTATCCATGGGAAGCAGTTTTGTTAAATTTGACGTGGAACACCTTTATTTGACCATTGACTCGGACGCTTCTTGTTATCGGGCCTCCGAACCCGATCTAAGAGGCTGACGTGCATGATCAACGTTTTAGCTATATAGATTCGTTTTAGGGGTAAAAGTTTCCATGAGCAATGGTTATGACAAATTTTACATCGATGTTTAGATTTTGACTCATGACCCGGAAGGATCTATAGCACTCGGACGTAATCTGGTGGCCTTTGTCGATGAATACCGTTTCTTCTATGTAGGTTCATTCTGGGGGTAAAACTATCTATGAGAAGCAGTTTTGCTAAATTTGACCAGGAATGCCTGAATTTGACCCCAGGCTGAAATGGATCTGGCAATCAGGCCATGGGGCGCAATCTAGTTGGCCGGTATCGATAAACCAGCGTTTTGGCAATATAGGTTCATTTAGGGGGTAAAACTG
>ONZA01004799.1:28563-40422 GCA_900322205.1 Kewa caespitosa
GGTCATAGGCAACTGATGGTCTTCCACGGAGGCGTAAAATCCCCTGAGACCATATAAGCGAGAACATGATCGTAACAATGCACTAACGGAACAGGAACATCATGGGGTTATAAGCTAGAGAACTTGGTAACTGACAATGCTAGCACGTTGGGACACAAGTAACTTTTAACAGCATATAGAGCCTGATACTCAAGTCAGGATTACATAGCTATATGCACAAAATTTCCTTTTTCACTAAACTTTGGGATTGAGAGCAGTGCGAAGCCATCCATTGTTTAACATTGAACAAATGACAGGCAGATTACATATTGATATAAGCAATGCAGCAGCCCTGCAGCTGCGAGAGGGCGTTTTACTAGATCAACCAGATTTAGAAAGAGCAACCTTAGAACACACAAAAATCCGACAACCACAATTCAAGATCCATATCAAACTATCCAATGTCTGATCAGCAAGTGGGATCAGTGCATCGCATGGAGAGACGATTGAGACTCTATGCTACTGACAAATAATTTAAAAATATGTTTAAAGTTTTCCAGTCGTACTATATACTTGCGGAGTTTTACATAACTTTGTTTTATGAGTTGGCAGATGTTACATTGACTTTTGCATTAGGCATCACATAAGAGATGTATCCTGCAGTAGTAGGCGATGAAATTCTATCTTAGGGGTGCTTCTAACTTATCAGAAAAATTGGATACTGTTAGTTGCAGGTAAGTTATGTGGAGCTTCACTATTGGAAGACATAGGAAAGAATACTAATTTCTGTATCAAGGATGAAAGATGATGATGAATCAGTAGTCAGTACTTATCTTACAAATGAAGAGTCAAGTAAGATTGACTGCAGGCTTCTAACCAATTGCATGTTACCTATTAGACTCCATCTACCTTGACATTAGGACCCTCTCCAGCAACATCATACTCCCTCCGTCCCAAAATCTCCTTTCCATTGTAAATTTGCACATGGACCAAGAAAAGTTCAATCTTGACTCTCCCTTCCCCTTTTACTACCCTTTTTTAGTTTTAAAAAGATGAGAGAGAAAATGAAGCACATGGGTTTGTAAAAGGGGGCATTATAGTAATTTAACACAAAAAGCCTTGCCAAATTGGAAAATGGAAAGGAGATTTTGGGGCATCCTAAAATATAAAGTGGAAAGGAGATTTTGGGACGGAGGGAGTATGAAATAAATGATCCCGACAATAAGTAGAATTTCCCACCAGTTCTTCCCATGATGAACGGCATGTATTGTTCTCCTAAAGCATTCAGGCAGGCCTAATTGAGGTTCTGCAATATATGGAAACTATCGCCACAAGCTTATTAGCTAAATCGGTAATAAGATAGCATGAGACCCTTAACTACATTTGATTTCCACATAGGTGGAAAGCTACATATAATTCTTTTCCCGATCCCAAGTTTTTGGGTCCACAATAACACTTCTCATTTACCCAAAATAAATATATAAGTATTAACAAAAGTGGTGGACCCTTACCCCGCCATGTGTAGGAGATTTTAGTGGTGGTTCGTGGTTCATGGACTAGTAGTGAAAAAAAATAAAAAATAAAAAAACAGATCAATTAATCACATAATTTAACTGCGTCTTGAGACCTTTGTTGTCTACCTAAGCAGATGTGTATATAACAGGTTAGAAACCAACCTGGCAGGCATTAACCCGAAGATCCCATATCCTTACACTGTGGTCAAGGGAACCTGACATAAAGCTATCATTGATTGGTGACATGCACAAGGAAACAATTCTACAAACAAAATAGAAAGATAGACATCAGTAAGACAAGATAGGCACAGTGGAATGTTTAACTGCCTAGGTATTCTAGACGACAATAACCAGTTAAAAACCAGGACAACCTCAATTGTTGACAATCAAATTTTAAATTTAATTAACAACTAAAGCATGAAAAGAACATCACAAACCTCTCTTTGTGTCCTTTAAAGTACCGAAGACATCGATTGTCATACATAGAAAGATAGCGCAGGGATTCTGGCAAGAAGAAAGGAACAAAGTATTAGTGGAATATGTTGGAGTGTTGGCTACATGATCTATATAAGATAAAACTCTGTAGTAACAAGAGTAGAGACATACCTCCAGCTGAATCAAGGTTATATTTTGACGAGCAAATGACAGAGCTAGGATGGTGGGTGAAGCAGATGCGATCGGCACCATGTTTCTTGTGATATGTTGTCTTCAGAAGTCTGTAGAGAATTGCATATGATTCTATTAAGTCCAAAGAAGTTTGAAGTGTTTCAATCTTTTGTGGAACAATTGAAAAGAGGATCAATCAAGATCATTGATTACAATATCACTGGTTTGGTGAGTTTGGGGGTTTGGAATCTGTAACTTCCATTATTCCAGTGAGTCCTGTGCTTTATGTATCCCATTATATTCCCATATAATTGTGGACTACAACGTATTTTGACGAAACAAATGAACATAGCATCACTACCTTCTGGTGCATGCTCAACCACACAGGGCTGCAGGTGTGTACAAACATGTATAACTTCAACCCTGCAAAACCCGCGGAGGGAAGGAGCTTGTTGCTAAGGTGGTGGTTTTATGGAGTATTCTTATAAGTTCTAGATTTATATAGGTTAGTTTTGTGTATTAGGGTCCTTATGTGTTATTTTAGGAACTACCAAACATTACCATCAAGTTTTTAGGTCACTCCTAGACATTTTTGTTAGCGAAAATGCAGTCAGTGACATTATGAGTAGAGTATTTTTCAGTTTTCATTACAGAACAAGTTCTACAGCATCTTCAGGATCATCAAGCAGAATAACCTCAATAAATCTGCCACTGGGACCAGAGGGTAAAGTTATATGAAAGGATGTTACCCTAAAGTAATATGAAGGCAAAATGGTGCATATCGCTATCTTTTATAGTGAAATGTTCAAAGAGAACTTTTCCAGATTGTTGACAATGGTAGCAGTCAAAGAAATTTTCTACAGAGTCTTCGGAGATGAGATAATCAACGGAAAAACAGCACACTTTTTGGAGTTCCCTTGCTTGAGGAGCCCACAGATCATTTATTGATGGACAAATATGCCTTCCCTTGAAGGGTAAACATGTACATGACAAGGGAACTACCACATTGGAACAGCATGGTTTTGTGGTTAGTTGTTGCAAGAGTTGATCCATAGAATATAGAACTGAACATGCTAGGGATGTGTATAAACAAGGTTAGGTTGTAGTGGCAAGAACTCTGAGATTAGTTGGGCAAAGCCGAGACACCCACATTTTCAAAAAAAGAAATAACGGATGTGAAAGTATTCAGAAACATATTTGGTAAATCCCACCTCTGATACATCAGTTTTGGCAAGAGTGCCAACTTTTGTTGGTAACAAGGTAGCATTGGAAGGAGACCAGAGACATATTCTGAAGCGGTTGTCAGTAGTCACCAAAAGAATTAGGTGCAGATGAGAAATTTATACACATGATATCCTGGGGAAACTGTTAGATGCCACTCTGGTTAAGGCCATTTTGACAGAACAGCATGGGATTAAATGAAAATTTTCTCTAAATGATAATCACCCCCTAACACGACACATGTTGAAGAGTAGAAATTATGAGAGACCACTATTACTCTATTAGTAATCAGCTATGCTGGTGTTTCTAGTTTTTCAAGCACTTGAAAGCTTAAGGATGAGATTTTGCCAACAAGGAGCATGATGCAACAATTACAGAAGCTATCAAGCTATAAGAAGCAGGATCAGATTCATAGTTTAAGGTTTGTGTGTCAGGTCAGTGTCTGTAATTTTAAGGAAATATACCCATAATATTTATAGGCCATTTAGCAAAGATTCAAGGCAACAGCTTCAGGAAGTACATCAGACTCTTTTTTAATATACATCCCTTTGACCAACATGGTAGCCTGTTGCCCTTTTTTTGTTATATTTGCTCTCTTTTTGACTGTTTAATCTATTTTTTAGCCAAAATATCTTACTACATGGCAGTCTAGACTCTACACCTCCCATCCTTAAACGGAGCAACAAACATTCAATTATTAGTAATTAGTAAAGGCAATTTTGACAAAAAAAAAAAGAAAAAGAAAAAGAAATAAAGAAAGAAAATAGATTCAAAATTGTAGATTAAGTCAACTAGGTCACTCATAGTGCCACAGAAAGGGGGTGTCTTTCAAATGTTTGAAGGTTGCTTTTTGAACCTAATTTATGAGTGGTTAGGATTTACGCCAAAAATTGTGTTCTTAGACATCAAGATCTTACACCAGCATCAGTTGTAGGCGAAGTGTTTAGTTTCCAAAGCATACCAGCATTTATTCAAAGATATAATCTGCATTTTTCAGTAGGCAATGAGACAGGACCAGCTACTTTTCCGTTTTCATGAAATTGTCGAGGCTATTGAGGAAGAGTTCAATCAAAGCACATAGATGGGTGTCCTATAATCTATATCCCTTTTCCTTCTTTATTTTCTTATGATACCTTCAGTACAAACCTTTTAAATGAAAACTAAACAGTTCCCAGTTCCCTAACGTTTAATAGAATCAGAAGACTCACTTGGCATTTACAATGTCATAAAGCCGAACTGAATCATCATCACTGGCGGTAACCAACAGATCATCAGTTCGGTGGAAATCAATTGAATTTATCTTCCCACCCTGAAACGAAGAATCATCTGTTAGTGACCAAACATGTCCAACAACCAAATGAACATGTAGACTAGACATGTCAACCGGTGTCCACCCTCCCTCTCAGCCGCAGAGTTATTAGTGTCAGATGTAAAATGAGCTACGACAGAATGCTGCTAAATGGAAGTATACAGCGTCGCAGCAGTAACATATGTAAGAAGAGGGACCTTGTTCCTTCAGTGTGATTTAGCATACAAAAAATAACTGCATCAGTATCATTGTGTTTTATGAAGCACTGATTTGAAAAATAGAAAATATGTATTGTCTACTTCTGAACTAAAGACCTTTCTAACGGGGTAGGGGGGGTTGGTTGGGTTTCCTAAAGGTTGCTAATCATAAGAGACAAATATAAGTGGCAAACAGACCTATCTCGACGTCATATTTCATAATGAAGTAGATGTGCAGTAAAAGTTTAGTAGGTCACCAGATAAACCAGGGAATCAAATCACAGTCACAATAATGGTAACGGACTCAAAACCCCTATACTGATGATGCAGAAGGTTTGCCTCTGTCATCACAACTTTGTGGTTGGGGTCAGCACAAATAAATTAAATAGTAAACAAATAAAATTGATGGGCTGTGCAATGAGACTTTCTGAATCAAACGTAATAATACAGGTTTGGTGGATTCTACTGAAGAAACAGCAAGTCTGAAATCAACAATTCACATGACCAGGTTGCTGCCTGGGAAAAGAAAATTATTTTGATAGATTCCGCTGCGAAATCATCAAGTGTAATCTTTTGCCTATTGTCTCAACAATTCAGTCATATTAAAAAAAATATAAGAATTTCACGCATTGATGATTTTCCTAGTAAGTGAAAAACTGTTTAGGTGATTGATACGGCAAACAAAGTATCATAATCCAACCACTGAACAGACATTGACCTATTGTTCTTACACGTCCGCATTGAAGGCAGATGGCACTGACCTCCTGGGTCGAACAGCATCTATAAAGTACTCTTTTCTTGTGAACAAGGCAGGTCCTAAAAGATAAACAGCCTGACTTAAGAAGCTACGTAGTTTGCTTATCTCACTGAACAACAATGGAAAAAGAAGACCCCCGGGATTTCAAAGAAAACACTCCCTAGTCATTAAGATAATAACATGTGAGTAGCTAGATTAGTAACACATAGAGAGCAGTTTGGCAAATATCATATTGCAAGAGCATAAACCATTTTGCATGAATCAAGCATGTTTGGGCACTCAACATGCTCTTTACGATGTTTGGCAAAGAGCATATTGGTCTCAATATGGTGTTGAAGAAGCATCTTAGGAAGAGCACGTTGAGTCCTAAAAGTTAAAGGATATTTGTATCCAAGAGTTAAGCAGCACCATTGTTTAACAAAAAAAGGTACGTCCTTTTTGTCACAAAACATTTTGAAAGTGTTAACTGCTCATGACAATATGCTAATCCACCAAGCAATTCTCCACAAAGCTATCAGCTAGTCAAACATGCCCATACAATATGCTTCAAGCTATATGCTAACATCCAAACACGGCAATGATATGTCACTTCTTAAACATGGTTACACATGACATGCCAAAGTCCTCAACACACTATTTACAATGTTAATGGGAACTGAAATACACTCACACGCTCTTTACTTTGTCGACAAACACGTAGTGATAATTGCTCAGTTCAACAAGGAGGCAGAATCAGCATTATCCAGTATCGTGCCTCCCGTCCAAATAAGTAAGACAACAATCAACCTCTACAACTAGTTTGAACACTTAAAGATTACAAGTTTCCATGCTCCACTCCATTGCTAGTTTGTCTTCAAGTAGGAGCTCTATAACCATCCTACAATCTAATCTTACGGTCTCAAGTCGGTTCCACTTCCGAAAACAAGAAAGATAACCAAAAGCACTAGAACACCACCACCGCAAAAATTTTTCAAAAGTGATCTCAACTCTCAAGTATCTCTTTTGTCATTAATTTGTTGAACCACAATTCTTATATTATACCCCAAGGGTATATGGAGCATTGTACCCCCAAGTTGCTTCACATCAGCAATATCGAAAGTATTTACCATTTTGGACATAATGTCCAAGTTTATCACCAATGTACAACTGAATGAACTTGGGGTACCATTCTCAATATACCCGTCATGACTAGCTATCACTAAAATTTGTTAAGAACAATTAAGATTCTCTAATCTACCAAGAATATGGTAAAAGGGGTCCTCAAATTGAACATAATTACGACTAAATTAGCACGGGTCTAGGGTTTCGGGTTGTTTGGTAAGTAAAATTAACGATTGGAAATGAGTTTGAAAAGGAAACATACGAAATCAGAGAAAACGGCGCCGATGGCCATGCTACGCACGGTCTCGTCCTCAAGTTCCGTCACTGAGGTCATCATCGTCATTCGATGGAAGTGGGAGTCCTGCGTTTTTTATGTATTTAAGCACTAACCAGGGTTTTTCATTGAGCGAAAGCTTTTTTTTTTTTTTTTTTTTTTTTTGACAAGAGTAAAGCAAAGAAGCCTACAATTGCTTACGTGCACGACCTGCTAAGTCATGGGCACGTTTATTATACTTCCTATTTATATGATTAAACCTACAACAATGAAATAAACTCGCCCTTTTTTGTATATCTGTGATGATATGTCTCGTCTCCGCGCTTGTTGGGTATATCTGTCGTAGTTGCTGACAAACTGTCCATGAGTCTGTGAGGACATTGATGCATTTGATGTTCCTCGCAATAACATCATCAACCATACACTTAATTGCTATAGCTTCTGCCTGAAGGGCACTCCCGGCTAGAAAGCTGCTTGTTCCTTGGCCATGGATAATACCATCTCGCGATATTATCACCCAACCCGCACCCGCCTTGTTAGATCCCTTAACCCAGGGACCATCGACAAATATCGTCATAGTTTGCAGGCAGGACTGTCAGGGATATCTGGGTCCTGGGAACCACGTACCAGATGCGCCATTGTATTCCTTACCTTGCTGGCTTTCTGAAACTTGTGCGCTTTAATGGCTTCAGAGTAGTTCTCCTGCAACAAGGACATGATTGCTTGATTATTTGGAAGATGCCCCTTACGGAAGATCATATTGTTCCTTATAAGCCATATTGTCCAAAGAACCGCAAAAAAACATAAGGACGCCGACGTATTCGCCGTCAGACTTATTCTTGGAAAGCAAGGAGAGCCAATTAGTGCACCATATATGAAAAGCTAAGTGTTCCGTCCCTGCGTCACGAATACCAAGAGGACTTGCTGCCCAGATGCGCTTAGCTACCTCGCAATCCCTAAAAAGATGTTCCATCGTCTCGTCCCGTAAAGCTTCCATATCCCGACATAAAGGACAATAGAAGGAATCAAGCTTAACGTTCCTCCTCCGTAAGCCTTTACCCAGGGGTAAGGCTCCATTTATGCCTTTCCAAAGAAAGACTTTCCATTTAGGAAAACATTGGTAACCCCAGAATTTCCTCCAGTTTACCTCCTTCCTTGGGTAGTTAGTCATGGTAGGGCAAGGCGGGAGAAGACTGCATGCTCGAGCATACCCAGATTTCACAGTGTAGTCACCCGACTCCGAAAAATTCCAAATGAGAGAATCTTTGGATGGCTCCTCTGGAATATATATCGATAAGATCTTCACAGCCCATGTTTGATCAAAAGTGACATTTATAAGATCTCGTCTCCACTTTCTGTGATCAATATGGTCTTCGACCTTCTTTGGCATCCACGGACCTGGATAGCGACCTGCGCGAACATCCGTATCAAGACCCGAGGTAGGAGTTTGGCCTCTGACCCATGGATGTTTCCATAAATTGATATCCATCCCGTTGCCCACCTGCCAACTGCAACCTTGCTCTAATAGGGACAAACCCCATGCTATGCCTCTCCAGCCCCAAGAACTATTTGATGGAATTCTAGCCTCCTCGAACAACGAGGTCCTGTTCAAATGGTATTTTTTACCTATGGTCTGCGCAAGGATTGTGTCGGGGAAATTAACTATTCTCCAAGCCTGCCTAGCTAGAAGAGCTTGGTTAAAAGTTTTCACATCCCTTATACCAAGATCTCCCAATCCCTTTGGTTCAGAAATTACCCTCCAAGAACGCCAATAGATAGGAGTTGAATTGCGGTTGCCGCCTCACCAAAATTTGGCTATGAGGGAATTTATGGAGTCCGCAATTCCTACTGGGATTCGAAAAGTAGACAGGACATACATAGAGAGGGTATAGAGAACCGAAGAGATTAACGCTAATCTACCCGCAGGCGAAAGAATCAAACTTCTCCAAGCCATAAGACGATTTTGAGCCTTTTCCAGCGTTGTTCTGAAAATTAACTTTTTGGTGAGACCAAAGTCAGATGGCAACCCTAAGTAGATCCCAAAGCTAGATTCAGTTTTGATTCGCAAAATGCCTCGAAATATTCTCAAGAAACGTCTGGGAGTATTAGGACTAGCAATGAAAAGCGATTTTTCCAAGTTTATAACCTGCCCCGAGGCACAGCAATAAACATCCCAAACCTCCCTAAGCTTACCACATGCGTCGAGACTGGCTTCTAAAAAGAAAGCTGAATCATCAGCAAAAAGTAAATGAGATAACTTCGGCCCGCCCCTACATGGTTGGATCCCTTTAATGGAACCCACTTCCACTTCTTTATTCATGAGGCTAGTTAAAGCCTCTGTACAAAGGATGAAAAGAAAAGGGGATAGAGGGTCACCTTGTCTAAGCCCACAAAGTGGCCGAAAACTCTCCATGGGAATACCATTGAAAACAACAGAGTAAGAAACCGTAGTAACGCAATTCATAAGGAGCCGAACCCAATGATCTGGAAAATTAAATCTTACTAGGATAGCCCTCAGGAAGTCCCATTGAATACGGTCATAAGCCTTACTCATATCCGCTTTAACGGCAATTCTATAACTGCGGCCCTTTGTGGTGTGCCTGATCTTCTCCAAAATTTCATGGGCAACTAGGATGTTGTCCGAAATAAGCCGCCCCGGCGTTAAGGCATTTTGAGCTGTATCCACAAGCTTTGGGAAGACCAACTTGAGCCGATTGGTAATGCATTTTGCGATTATGCGATAGATGACCTTGCAGAGACTAATCGGCCGGAAGTCTTCAACCCTTTCCGGAGAGTCCTTTTTGGGCAAAAGAACTATATTTGTTAAATTAAACTCTTGCAGTATCATGCCAGAATTTAGGCAGGTTAGGACAGCGTTCGTGACGTCATCCTTAACGACCCGCCAATTCTTTTGAAAGAAAATCGGTGGGATACCATCAGGTCCTGGAGCCTTAAGAGGACCCAATTGGAATACTGCCTGACGCACTTCTTTCCTTGTAAATGTTTTAAGAAGGAAGGCTTGATCATTATCATCCAGCTGTTTCCTTATGTTATTGACGCATCTCCTCAAGTGTTGATCCCTGTGCTCGCCTGCTGCGCTCTCCGGGGGGGTGTGTAAGCAAAGAGATGGCGAAAATAGTTCTGGATGATAACTTTTAAGGACTTCTCTTCCGTATGCCAGTTGCCTTCCTCATCTTTCATGCATTTGATTAGATTCCTTCCTTGCCGTAATTTGGTATAGTTGAAGAAAAATTTGGTATTAGAGTCCCCTTCCGTGTTCCATTTCAACTTTGCTCTTTGGCGCCGTTCCGAGTTTGACGTAGTTAGGAATTCCTTGAATTTTTCCCTCGCGTCCCAGCTTTCGTCCAAGGTCTCCCCCTCCTCCATTGAGATTTGCTTATTTAGAAGAGAGCCTTGGAAGTCCGACCAGTCCTTACCCCATACTTTCTTATTTATAGTCCATTGTTTCACTGCCTCCCTTGTATTAGCCATCTTACGCGCTACTCTAAACATAGATGAACCAAGGACTTCCTTAATTCCATTCCTCTTCTATAGTCTTATTGCACTCATTATAGTGAAAACACCATTCATACATTTTGAAGGATCGTCCTTTACGAGGGCCGTCTCTTTCCATGTGAAGAATGATCGGTGCATGATCAGAACATTTTATTGGCAAATTCTGAACATACGCTTCATTAAACCATGCAAACCAATCTGGAGAGCTTAATGCCCGATCAAGCCGCTCATAAATCCCATCAACCTCCCTGTTATTCGTCCACGTAAATCGTGGGCCCTTAAAGGGAATATCCAACAAACAAAGATCATCTTTAAAATCAAGGAAGTGCGAGACACCTACTATCTTACTGTTCCCTCCCTTTTTATCAAGGAGTGAGTCAATTTGGTTTATATCCCCAAATATCACCATTGGGAGCGGGCGCATGGCTAAAACCTCTTTAAGACGAGTCCACACACAAGCCCTGTTAGTACTATGAGCCTCACCGTAAAAACAAACATAATTTCACTTGGTCTCTCGTTATATTAAACGGTAGACCATGATACGCCACAAAGAGTCACCCCTCTTAGATATAAAGAGTCACCCCTAGATACAATGATTCACCTCTTGATAAAGAGTCATCCTCCTAGACCAGATAGTCACCCATTGATAGAGTCATCCCTATATATGAGACTAAAGAGTCATCCCTTACCACAAAGATTCGTCCCTCTAATACTCTTGTATGTTGGGTGTAGGTAGACATAGTTTATATAAGATTTTGTATAAATTAAATTATCATTGTACTATCATGTGTAGTCTTAGGGTGTGTTCAGTTTGTCTGTAACGACCTGAAAAAAATTGAACTGAACTGAAATTAATTGAATTGAACTAAAATGATAATAAAAAAAATCGTAAATCAATGAATAAAATTGTGAAACACTCAATTTAACTGAATTGATATGAACTGAACAGTATGCACTACAGATGAACTGAAGACGGCCTTGGTTTTATTCTTTTTTATTTTTTTTTTCACTTGGTTTTCTTCTATATCCTGTTTATATTATTAAACTAGTTTTGTATTACACACTTCAGAATTTATTTGAATTTTTTTCTAACTTTAGATTTTGAAAATAACTATATTTTTTTAAATTAAAATTCATTCTCGTGTGATAAAATTTTATTTGTATTGTAAGTTTTTAAATAACAATATTTATATAAGGTCTTCTAACATCTATTATATATCACAAAAGTGAAAGTTTACATACAGATGTTTTGTTATAAATGTATGATGAGTCATATGATGTACATATATTCATTTTAATATTTCTTTTAAAAGTGTTTGAATATGTGCACCAATTGAATGGTGGCACTTCATCCACTTTGCCCACGTAGCATGCCACGTGTCATA
>ONZA01004808.1:10368-20939 GCA_900322205.1 Kewa caespitosa
TTGCCATCGACTATTTCACAAAATGGGTCGAAGCAGCATCCTACTCGAAATTAACTTCCAAACAAGTTGCGAAGTTCATTGAAAATAATATAATATGTTGATATGGAGTCCCACACGAGATAACTAGTGATCATGGGTCTCACTTAAAAAGGAAACTGCATATCTTTTACAGCAATACAAGATATAGCACCGTAGGTCATCTCCCTATAGGCCACAAACCAATGGCGCTGTCGAGGCCGCCAACAAAAGCATCAAAACCATTCTCCATAAGATGAGTGAAACTTACGAGGAATAGCCTAACAAACTACCGTTCGCATTATGGGGATATAGGAGCACGGTGCAGACATCCACAGGAGCGACACCTTTTTCACTTGTTTATGATATGGAGGCAGTCCTTCCCATCGAGGTCAAGATACCTTCCCGTAGGGTAACATTAGAGAGTGATATTCCCGAGGTCAATTGGGTAAGAGAAAGAGATGAACATGTTTTTGCTAGACAAAAAGTGCCTAAACGCTAGGCATAATGTTCAAATTTATCAAAGAAGAGTGGCTCGTGCCTACAATAAAAAGGTTCGACCACGGTCATTAAAAGAAGACGACTTGGTTTTGAAACAGAACTGAGCGCCTATACGAGACCCACATGGTATGTTTAGCCAAAATTGGTCGAGACCGTACATGATCAAGAAAATCCTTTCCGGAGGTGCGGTCTTGCTCCTGGATCTAGATGGAATAGAGTTTTCACAACTAACTTACTTAGACCAGTTAAAGAAATTTTACGCTTAACTCCCAAGTTTAATAATCGTACAACACCCACATATTATCCAAGATAGTATTAGGCAAACAAAAAAAAACAAAAGACCAAATGCTTTATCATTTTGAATTACGTTCGGCCTGATTCGCATTCGGATACATAGGTTACCCACAAGGGCCGGCCTAAATCCTAAAAATCGATCAACATCATTTATGTTGCTTAGCATTGACCTACATTTGGCCTGGTTCCCATTCGGATACGTATGTAACGCTCAAGGGCTCAGCTCCTTAAAAAAAAGTACTTCCCCTTCCATAAGAAAAATACACGTCGGCAAAATGCGCTACGCTTTACGCTATGCCCATAGTGCATGACTCCAAGTTTTTACTATGCTCAACTCTATGCACTTGTAAATTCAAAGTCCCTACTATACTTTATGCTATGCCCTAGTGCAAACTAATTTGGACTTTGATTTTACTTTGGCTCTAAGTTGTCAAATATAATTTGGACCAACTAAAAAGAATATGATTTAGAAAAGACATTCTCTTTTCATAAATTATAAAATTAGAGCATAAGTCGTACAATTTATTAAGGCCTTTAATATTTTATTTGAGCGTTACTAAGTTTATTCTCTAGAAAAGACTTTATTTTACATAATGGAATAAATAGGAAAAAGAAAGGACAATACGAAAAAAATAAATAAGGAGTAAACTGGGACTTCAACTTAGCGAATTAAAGGAAATTCGCCGAGAGCCCAGCGAAATGAAGGAAAATCGCTAGCCCTCCAACGATATTTCTGAAATTCGCTAGAGACCAGACTTTACGTCCAAATAGAATTAAAAACATAATGCATTCAGGTTCTCCAAGTTTTAAAAAACAGCAACATTGATGCAAACTTCGATGCAAAATCGAAATGATTAATAAACAAAAGATGATATGAGGGTAACTTTTATTGATTCATTTGATTGATAAGTCTCAAATACAAGGATTTAAATGACAAAACTATTCCTAGAATGGGAATAAAAAAAATACATCATTTTTTTTGAATCGTATGCTAAGGACCTATATTCTACTATACCCTCTCCTTGGGGGGACGTCGGTCCTTTGGGGGTGCCGATCTTGTGCTGGCCTTCTCTCTGCGATTCCAAATCAAGTGGGTCTACTTTCTCCTGTTGGGAGGCGCCTCATCCATAGGACAAACCTTCGAAACCGGCGGCTTTGATTTTGCCTTCTTCTGTGGTGGTGGTAGAGCTTTCTTTTTCTGTTGGCTCGGTGGAGGCGCGTACTTCTTCAAACCTTCCCTTTTATCCTCTCGGGACTCTTTGCTTTTGTTCGGGTAATTGTAGATCTTCCACTGAAGGTAATGCCCCGTCAAGAACGGAGGCAATGTCTTACGCGGCACGACCCAACGGGAAGCTCCTTCAAACATTTGCCCCATATCTCCAATTGCCGAGCAGTCATCCTTACCTTGGGTTGGACAACTATGTCTTTCTTGCGGAATGCTTTGAGCTAGAACGTATTGGCGCCTTATTCGAGTAGGGTAGAACTTCAAGAGGTGAGAAAGGCTCATGACTCGATTATGAGGTACCTCCTCCACGCATCCGACCATGGTGGTGAGATGCCACCACGAGACACTCCAAAGAACGGCCGGGTTACCTCCCAAGTGAATCATCCATTCACCGAGAGATTTCTCTTCATATAGCCATTGACGAGATGGAAATTGTTTCAGTGTGTAAGAGATGAGAGCATCCGATTTCTTCACCAACCGAGGATGCTCTAGGAGCCAAATCTACACAAAAAGAGAAGAGGGAGAAAGAGTCAATCATCATGCAAAAAAAAATCATCAAACTTGTGAATTGAATAAAAAAAAGAGGCATCAAGACTTACTTGGAGAAGTAAAGGAGTCCTCGAGAAGTCGCCATCCTCTTCATTCGTCAAACGGTCCAAGCAAGCAATGGTCTCGCCCACAACGAGAGCCAAGGGACTACACCCTTCTTCCATCATCTTGACGACATGTAGAAGAGAAGTTCGGGCCATCTTGCCCTTTTCCCACGAAAAGGAAACGAGATAAAAGACATAAAACAAACGCCTGACGATGGAAGGTCTTCGCTCTACTATCATCTTCCCGGAGATGTGGAGAAAAGTGCTCGATCACTTTGAGAAGGTTGAAGTGATCCCCATCAATAATATACCGAGCTTTTTCGCGGTCAAGGCCAAGATATTCCTCGAACAAGAATTCATAGCTATATCTCAAAGTAGGAATCGCCATGTTGATATTTGGGGGAATGCCCAAGATTGCGGAGAACTCCTCCACCAAGGGACACAATTCTTTGGTCCCACCATGACAGAAAACATGAAGGTCGGGCACCCAAAACTTGATGGACGCCCTTAGAAGAACCCAAACAAGCTTTACTTGATTGAGGGTAAAGAAGATGGCAAGGTTGAAGATGTTTAGGCGTTGGCGTTCCTCAATTGGACATGGAGTTCATCCAACTATCAAAGGATTTCCCGAAAAGATTGGCCATGTGTTTTGGATGATTTAAAAATTAAAAGACTTGAGGAATAGAGGAATGTGAAATTTTCGGTGTTTAGGTGCAGTATTCTGCCATGCAAAGCTATCCTTTTATGGCTCCACATGCAGAAACGCTCGCAAAAAGGAATACGAGGCATCAAGTATGGACTCGACCCAGCGAATACATTCATATTTGCTGTGTGCCTTGCGATAACATCGATAATCGCTGGGCCTCTGCCGATTTTCAGCTCATTCGCTTGCCTTGGAGCGATTTTTCTCATGTTTGCTGGCCGTCCAACGACCTATTTAAATGATCATTCAATAAAGTTTAGTTAATACAGGTTTAGGATTAATTTTTTCCGTTTGGCCTATTAATGCATTCTCATCTTTTATTACATTCGATTCCTTTTAATCAATTTTGTTCATAAATGTTCCCATGGGATATGCTTTCAATTATTTTCCTTATATTCAATTTCATTTTTTTTTTACTTATATATACAAGCAAAATTTTTATTCTTTTACCATTTTTTATTTAAATATGTTTGCATAATGATTTTCGAAAAATGAAATTTCATAGAAAAATCTTTTTATAAAAAGGAGAGTTCAAGACACCCTCGGGGAGTAACTACAATAGCCTACTAGTCGCTACAGGCGGTGCTGAGCCGGCACGTCTCTTGCGGGAAGGCCCCGCTGCGTCGGGTCCACATCTAGAATGGCATTCAGGTCCGCCAGCTGCTCGCTGGTGGGAATGATAGGCATTTCCACATCCTGGCCATCCTCAGATTCTCAATCCCTCGCCCGCTCCAGCGACACGGGATGCCGACGAGAACCACTCCTGCGACACTCGGCTGCATGGGCCGAACGGCTCGAACCCTAAGCCGGAGAGGCACGACCACCTCTATGTTGTGACCGGCCTGCTTGAGACCTCGCTGCCCCCACCAGTGGCACTGGCTGAGGCTGGACAACCTTTTGCAAGGATAAAATGGTATACTCAGCCACAAAGAGCATAATGTTGGCAAAAATAAGAGAAAAGAGCACGGAGATATACCTCTCTCGCCTGAGTAAGAGAAGGACAAACCAAAATGAAGAGCCGTGAGATGTGCTTCTTCATGGCAGAGACAACCTTCAGGGTCACTTTGGTTTCCTCCGGGTTCATCTGCAAGACCAAGATGAGGATAACCGTTAGTGAAGTGCAACCGCTGAAATCATAAATCATATAAAAAAAATTCAAAGCTTGCATGCATACCCCGTTGTTCCCCCTCAGGCAGGGAAACGTACTCACACTCATCATCCCGTATGTCCAGGACCTCTAGTATGACACGAGTCCCCAACTCGTCCTCGTGGCTGATAGACAGAATCGGCACAGGAATGCGCACTCCGCCCTGCAATAGCAAGAGGAACTCCATCAGAGTTCATCAAACATGATTTAAATCAAAATCAAGGAGGCATAGCAGAAGGCTTACCTCAACAAAGAGAAGAGTAGCCGGCATCAAGCGCTCACTATAAAATGGGTCATCATCACCTAGCTGCTGAAGGAAGTACGAGAACCCAGCACCTCTCATACCCGCCTAAAACTCCCTCTCAGAAAGGCAGTGAAGGTAGAAGACTGAATCCGGTGGATCGTGAGGGTCCTCAAACCTACCGATCGTATGCCAAGTCACCCGCTCGCCAAGATACCACACATGACCGAAGGAGACCTCGAACAGGATCCTCTTCAGATCGTAATCCCAAATCGCATGCGAACCTCGTCGGGGACGCAGGTCACGTCTTACCAAGGGGTGTACGAAACATAGAAAACAGCCAAAGAAATGCATTAGATCAAATATAAGTTGAATAATACATCAAAAAGCAAAATACCTGCAATCCATGTATAACTGAAGAGCAGCAAACTCGTTCAGCATCCGCCTTTTCTTTGGGAGAGAAAGCTCACTAGGTGCAGTGCGGTACCTCGATGACCAACGAGCCAAGATAGGGAAGGCTCGAGGCTGGTCACTGTGAGGCCCGAAGACTGAAAAGTGCTCGTAAAACCATATCTTCGCATAAGAAGAGAGTTAGAAACCCTGAATATGAATAGCAAGCATGAGGCAATCAAAGGCTAAAAGAGGCATTACCTCGATCACCTTCCAAAAGCCGCCAAGGAGAATGTCCTTGTTCTTTATTTGACGGCACCCATGCCTCAAATACTTCATCAAGGTCGCGTAATCAGGCGTGCCCCAGTTATAACCGCTGATCCTCCGGAAAACCTCAAGGGCCGGGAGGTAAAAAAAGTAGAGACGGCTACCCTTGTCCACAAATAAGGTGCAAGAATAGAGGTAGGCAACGAAGACCCGCACTGTCTAATCCACTGTCATCTCATCAAGATGATCGGTAAGGACATCCCAGCATGTCACGTGAGGGACGGTACCGTCAATAGGGGTCATAAGCCGCACAAAGTCCGCCCCAAACATGGCCGTCCACCTATCCTGCTCGCAGTAAAATCTACCATCCAGAGGTAGAGGCCCACCTACTAAGCCTACACCACTAATCATCTTGAACTCCGACGGCGTATCCCAGAAGCACTCGACAAGAGATTGTACGACTGTGCAGTTCATATACTCGCAACAGCGAAGTGAACCGAACAGAGAGCCAAACCCAGTCTCCTAAAAGCGAACAATGAAGTTGTCGCCAAGATCCCTAGCAAGAGAATGGTATGTGGCGATAACCTCGCCTATACCGCCGTAACCTCTCAACTGCACCTTCTTCTCCTATGAGAAGATTACGTACGTAATATAATCAACGAAAATAGCTCAAAAAATAATCATGGGCAATACGCAAGTAGACCTATGCATATGAACGACGAGCATTTTGGCACTTTACCGAACGAAACAACACATACATGACACAAACTATGTTCTAAAGCAATTAAACACAAGCTAATGGGTTCATTTTGATATTTTGTAGCAAGGCGAACATGATAAAAGTCACAACAAGTGCATTTTCTGACCAGAAATTGACGAAAACTGTAAGGGGCATTTAGTCAAACACTTGGCGTGTGCGACTTAAAAACAAACTAATTTGCAAAATTCACATAAACCAACACTCATTCATCGTCAACCTACATCCATACATCACATACATATCCCAAATTGCATCCGAAGTCCATCACACATACACATATGCATCAAAAATCCTACAAAGTCCATGAATTTTGTGAAATTATCAAGTGTGAAGTTTCAAAACTTACCGCCTTGTTCCTTGCTCGGAAGGACAAGTGGTCATCGGGGTTAAGGAAGAGCTCTGAAGGATTCTACTTTTCCATTTGCGCCGGAAGAAGCAATCCCCGGCTCGGAGTTCCTCCTCGTCTTTCTTGCTCTTATACTCTGGGGCACCCACTAGCCTACCCCAGAAAACGTGATGAACCGGCCCCACTTGGGCCTCCTCCTCGTCATCCCCACAATCAATGGGGCCGATGACCATCATGGTTACAAAGAAAACGAAAAAATAAAACCACCTTTTCAACCCCATCTCCAAGCAAGCTACCAAACGAATCGGGCTAATTTCTTGAGAATAAAGAGAGATAAGTGTTGGATTCAAGCTAAGAACCATAGTAGGCAAGCTCAAGACAAGAGGGGAAGAAACTTTGAGTCACAATGGTGGAGTTTAGAGAGAGAAATCGAAGAAAAACATAGAAGATGAATCACGAATTGAGTCTGGGAGGCATTCTGCCTCCCGACTTAAATCGTCTCCCAGCGATATTCAGCAAATTCGCTGGGCTCCCAGCGAAATTGCTCATATCTGCTGGGCCTCCAGCGAATTGTTGAATATTTGCTGGGCCCCTCCATAGCGCCGTTCAAAATTCTCCCTTTTGGCTCCCACCTATTTGTTATATATTGTTCAAAATATTTGACACATTGTTTATAAACGCGGGTATTCGAGTGATGGACTATTCAAATTAATACAGTCCCGGGAGAAAAAAAATCTGGCCCAGACAGTCCTTCGAAAATCAAAAAATTTCTCATTTGACTCAATTAGTCGATAAGCACCAAAAACTTTGGCCCAGACGGTCAATGTAATATTTAAAATAATCATTCTGACTCAGGTAGTCAATAAATACTTAAAATTCACTCATTCTGACTTGGTTAGTCTATACATACCCAAAATTCACCTTTTCTAGCTCGGGTAGTCAATAAATGCCCACTTTCAATCTATTTTGACTCAGGTAGTCAATAAATACCCAAAAGTCACTCTTTCTGACTCGGGTAGTCAGTGAACACCAAAAATTCACCTTTTCTGACTCGGGTAGTCAATGAATACCCATATATCCCTTCAAATCCATTTATGGCCTCATGATGTTGATAAACTCTTCCAAACACATTCTCAATCTCAAGATGTCGATAAACTCTACCAAACACATTCTCGACCTCAAGAAGTCGATAAACTCTTCCAAACACATTCTCAACCTCAAGATGTCGATAAACTCTTCCAAACACATTCTCCACCTCAAGATGTCGACAAACTCTTCCAAACACATTCTCGACCTCAAGATGTCGATAAACTCTTCCAAAACACATTTTCCACCCTAGGATGTCGATAAGCTCCTTCAAACACAATCTCGACTCAATATGTCTATAAACTCTTCCAAAACACATTTTCGATGCAAGGATGTCGATAAACTCCTTCAAACACATTCTCGACCTCAAGATGTCAATAAACTCTTCCTTCACTTTATCTTGACCCAGGACGTCATTAAAAGGCAGTATCATCTTTTATGAAGGATGAAGGGCATATACCCCTTAAACATACATTTTCAGCTACCCACTCGGTAAGCTAAGTGCATCCTACACTTGCAAAAGGACATACTTTGATCTTCGTCGTTTCGCGCCTCGGCCAAAGTGGGGGCTTCTATTGGCACCAAAATAGTGTCCCCCAAACGACCCTATGACGATAAATAATCTATGGTATGGTTCCCAGAAATTTATGATACGCGAAATATTGAAAACCTGAAAAATCCAAAAGTCAACCAAAGTCAAAAGAGCAAAATGGTCATTTCACCTCACCCTTGAAGCTTCTAGACCTCTCCTAGGATTCCACTCGGATTCCCAGCCAAGGGGAGCAAAAACCATAACTGACGCATTAAATCAAGGGCTAGCGATTGAGGCCCAAATCGTAGCCCACCCAACGATTCGGCCCATAATCGATCGCAGCCCAGCAAATTGACCCATATTCGCTAGGCCTTGTGGAGATTTTCAACCAAATCACTATCTGTTGGCTCTCCCTTGACCGTTACAACCCAGATGCATGGTTCAACTTCCAGCGAATTGCACCAAATTCACTGGGTGCTGAACGAATTACAGGCAAATGGCCTTGTCACCAAGCGAATTAATCCATATTCGTTGGCCCAAGGTGCATTAAAATTTCCATCAGCTATATAAACCCATGAATTAACCATACGTAAACAACAATTAACAAGCCTAAACTCGGCAAAAATAAATCCCCCAGCAACCAGTAACATTTCCTCTCAAGCTTAAGAATCATTTTTAAGCATTTTTTCTCAATATTTCCTAAGACAAAATCCACAAAATACCATAAAAACACAAAAATCGTTCCACCAAGATTTCGCGTATAACAAAATCCGGTGCTAATCCCATCCAAAGGTGGATTTCCGAGGGTCCTCCCCTCCTAAGGCACTCCTTAGGAGGGGATTTGTGAATCTCTTACTTTTTATTTCCTTTTATTTTGATTTTATTTTTATTTATGTCACAAAATTGGAGAAATTGTTAATTCAATATTTTTTTCTTTAATTTTAGACAAAATGTTTTATTTTGATTTTCCTGCTGTCCAGTACATATTTTTTCTTCATTTTCAAGTCATAAATTTATGGTAATAATAATTTGATGTTATTTTCTTAAATTAAATGCCTATATTTCATTTTATGTATATTTACGTGTATATATTTGTATTTTATTATTTGTTTATTATTATTTTTGTTATTTACATTTTTGAAATTCTAGGATGGTCGTACGTTCTACATCATTTTTATTTTGTTTATTTTTGTAAATTATTTATTTTTATTTCATTTTTCTTCTTTTCGGCAGTTTTTATTTCTTTTTCTATTCTTTTCGCATTTTCTGTATTTATTTTTTTATTGTTATTTATGTTTATAAAGTCACTTAATTCTGGAAAGTAGTAATTCAATACTAGTTTTTAGGTTTTTAAGACTTATATTTGTATATTATTATTTACTATATTATATTTATTTAGTTGCTCATTCGTTAATGCATAATCCCATGGACATATGTATGTATTTTAGTGATTTAATTAATGATGCATGTAAAAGTCATCACAGAAATAAAGCATATGATGATATGAGTTAGAAAATATTTAGGATTAAATCACTTTGTGGAACCAAATGGAATTACAAAGCTCTAATTCGCAAGTAATGGCCGTTCATAAGAACGGGCAAATTGGATGCCTTCCATCTAATTTGTAACTTCACTCCTGAATCTAGACTTTGGTTAAAATACTAAATGAGTCAAAAGACAGTTTCCATATTTTCTTAAATTAAGGTGGCGACTTCAAACATCCTATTTGTGCCATTTCAAACATTGTAAAAATGACAATTTTACCCCATACCCTCACTTTATTGTCGTGGGGGGTGCGCGGGGAGCAGGAGGGACGTGACCCCTACAACGCCATGAATTCGAGTGAGCAATGTTTGATTGCTGTTTTTTTTTAGATATGGCATTTGTAACATTGGCTCATGTCTTGAGCTCTTTTTGTATGACATGTATAAGGTAATGATGCCTTAATTGCATGTCTGTTCATTTGATCACCAACGACATGTGTTAGGCAAGGTGCCTAGTATGCTTGTCATGGTGTGTGTCATACGTCTTTTAAGCTTTGATGGCTTTCTTTCTTTTTTTTTAGATGACACAATTTTTTGTCATGGGAGAGATTACAAATTCATATGATGTGGTGGTCGATGATGCGACCGTGTTTGACTAGGATGCTCGAGGCCGGCGTTACTCATTTTGCTTGGCCTTTGTGTAAGTCAACCATGCATGAAATGCATTGGTGGAGCTTTTTGTTTTATGGCTATCACCTTCTCGTGTGGAGATGATGATTCTCATGGGATAAGATGCTTATGGAGTGTAGTGAGGTAAACGCAAAGAGCCTAAAGTATAGTTATCCTAAGACTCTCGAATGGACTTGGCTTGTCCAAGGTGATGCTTGGATGAAACTTGTGTCTATTTTTGAGGTGGTGTGGTGAGGCTGGGGCTCAAAGTGTATTGTAATTGGTGGGCCTTGGGCTCATGGGAGATATCATATGATA
>ONZA01004814.1:6360-17936 GCA_900322205.1 Kewa caespitosa
CCTGAATTCTAAATAGTTATTTAGACTAGTTGAACCACAGCTCTGCACGTCAGAGCTCAGGTAGTTTTTTACCAAAACAGTGTGTGTTTGGAGTACGAGGCGAAAAATTCCTCAGATTCATGGTCAGCGAAAAGGTAATCAATGCTAACCCCGTAAAAGTGCAAGCAATCCAGGAAATGGAATCCCCAAATTGCATTCTGGATGTCCAAAAAATTACCGGATGCATTGCGGCCCTGAACCGCTTCGTATCCAACTTGGCTGACAAGTGCGCCCCTTCTTCAAAACATTGTGGAAAGCGGTCAAGTTCGAATGGGGGTAGGAAGCTTAGGAAGCCTTCGAAAAGTTGAAAACATACCTCGGCAGCGTACCCTGGATCTCCTTCCCAAAGTCAAAAGAGTGTTTGTTCCTCTACCTCACCGTATTAGAAAGAGTCGTCGCCTCCGTACTGGTATGAGAAGAAACAAGGCTCAAGAGCAGGTGTACTTTACTAGCCATGCCCTAAGTGGGGCAGAATTCAGGTACACCATTCCGGAAAAGTTCGCCTTCGGAGTCCTCATCCGCTGGAGGAAACTGAGGCCCTACATCCAGGAGCACACAACCGTGGTTCTTACTAACCAGCCTTTGAAAAAGTTGCTCGGTAGACTGGAATCCGCAAGGAAAATTCAGGTGTGGGCTCACGAACTCACCTGCTACGACATTGCTTACGAATCACGACGGGCAATCAAAATCCAAGCCTTGGCAAACTTCATTGCCGAGTGGAGGCCTTCAGACCACGTTCCGAAGGCTTGGATCGACCATTGGTCTGTAAATGTCGACTGATCGTCCTATAAAGAGGGCAGTGGAGCAGGCTTAGTAATCTCATCCTCCGAAGGAGATGTGTTCAAATATGCAGTAAGGCTCAAATTCCAAGCCTCCAACAACGAGGCCGAGTATGAAGCACTCCTCACCGGACTAACACTCGCCCGTGCTGCGGGCGCTCGAAAGATTCAAGGCTAGATGGACTCGCAGCTGGTAGTTTCCCTGGTCGACGGGAGCTACGAGGCTAGGGGCGAAGGAACGAAAGCGTACCTCGCGAAAGTCAAAGAAGTACTGGAAGGCCTCAAAGAAGTAACGACAAAATACACCCCCATATCGTAGAACTGTCATGGTGATGCTCTAGCCATATTGGCCAATTCATCTATCGAAGGATTGCACTGGAACATCCTCTGGGAAGAAATTGAGAGACACAACATCGAAGTGGGTGTAACCATCAATGAGCTGGACTGATCTGACGGTAGAATGGACCCCATCATCTCATACCTGGGAGATGGAATTTAACCCAAAAAGGTGCAAGATGCCTAGAAGATGAAGAATAAGGCCAAGTGGTTCATCTTGGAGAATGAAATGCTGTACAAGAAGAGCTTCACTCACCCCCTCTTGAAGTGCGTACCTCGTAGTGAAGGGGAAAAAAATCTTACGAGAAAACCACTATGGCACCTGCGGACCTCATTAGGGAGCCCAAACGATCGAACTCAAAGTACTCCATCTGGGATTCTACTAGCCCACCATCAAAAAAGACACAATACAGATGGTGAAGAAGTCCGAAAAATGCCAATACTTCACTCCCATAACCCGGCTCCGTGCCGCCGAACTCATTCCCATCCTAGCCCCCTTACCCTCCCATCAGTGGGGCGTGGACATCTTGGGACCTTTCCCACCTTTCATTGGTAAGATGAAGTTCGTCATAGTAGCGGTAGATTACTTTATGAAGTGGGTAGAAGCTCGAGCAGTAAGGAGCACCACGAAGGCCAACATGAGAAAGTTCACCCTGGAAAATATTCTCACACGGTTCGGGGCACCCCGAAAGATCATCTTCGGAAATGGAAGGCAATTTTTGATACCCCAAAGCTAACCGACTGGTTAGAAGAACACGGGGTGAAAGCCAGCTTCACAGCAGCAGCTCGGCCCCAGACCAACGGCCATGTGGAATCCAGCAATAAAACCTTGGTCACGGGAATCATGATAAAGCTAGATGGAGCTAAGGGATTGTGGGTAGAAAAACTAATCAAAGTACTCTGGGCCACAAGGACCATGCTGAAAGCCATTACGGGAGAAACCCGTTCAACCTGGTTTAAGGGTCCGAGGCAATTCTCGCGATCAATATCGTGAAAAGAAGTCCGAGAGTGGATCACTTTGATGAGGAGAAGAATGCGGAGAAATTGAGATATCAGTTAGACCTCCTTCCCGAGGTAAGGGGTGACGCTCTCTTACGGGCAGAGGTGTACAAGCTGAAGATGACCCGAGCATTCAATCACCAAGTCAGGGTCAGGAGACTCCATGTGGGAGACCAAGTACTTCGGAACATGGAGTCCGTCGGAAGGCTGAAAAAAGACGAAAAGATGACGCCGAACAGGGAGGGCCCCTAAAAAGTTTCCAAAGTCGTAGGGCCAAAAACTTACCGCCTCAAAATTATGGACTAGTGTCAGATCCCGAGAACCTGGAACATTAACAGCCTACTCAAATTCTATATATGATTTGCATGTGGCTCATTCTACTTTCTGTCCAAGGGGTGGGCACCCCCAAAGAGACTTTTTTCTTTGACGTATGAGGAATTCAGCCAGGAATAAAAAGTTCGTTCGTTAAAGTTATATCTTTCAGCTTGTCGAATTCACGAACGATACTTAACAAGGTCCTACAACATGGATCACTTCAGGAATAAGACCTCGCCATTGGGGAAAATATACGGACTGTAAAAAAGAGGTCAACCAAAAAATATAAGGATAAACAAACATCTCGGTTTCCCAAGTTAGTTCGATCAAAACGTCCCACCCCAGGGGCATAATTTGGGTAAATAATCCTCTCCTAAGTCAATACGGAATGAATATAGTTCATTCAACTTCGTGTAACAATCGTATTCGTTTGAGTAGGGGCATAACCGAGGGATTATGATCAAAGGCAGGCCTAAGATGAACAACTCAGTTCAACTTTTACTCAAACAAACACTTCACAAAAGGAAAACAAGCTCGACTGACGAAGAGAGAGAGCACCTTTTCCCTTAAAATGAGGCAATTACAAATTACAAAGGTAATTTCAAATTACAAAAAGAGAAAAACCTAAAATATTACAGCCGAAAGGCACAAAAAGGAAAAGGCCGAGAAATAAGCAAAAAGGCGACCTACGCATTACCACGTAGGTGACCCTCCGAGCTCCAGCAGACCACTCAGAAGATACTTCAGCCTGCCCATTACCATGTATTCACCTGACGAAGAACAACCTCGGAGATCACAAAGAAAACGAGCACGCCAACACATTATCATGTAAGGCCAAATCATTACCATGTTAGGCCAACACATTATCATGTTCGTACTTAGTGAGAGGCCCACTTGGACGTCCGAATTATCATGTTCGTATTTAGTGAGAGGCCCACTTGAACGACCTTGGACGGCCCTACTGCTCGGCCTTGTCATCCTTGGCCACTGATGACTCTGCTTGGAGAACCTCGCTACACTGGTCCTTAGGATGCATCATGAAGCCTTTTCCACCAAAGGAGCACCAAGGACCGACGTTGATAACATCAGTTAAACCGGAAAAGGGGGAAGCACCGAACTCCTGCCTTTGGTTATAGGCCAGGATCTTTTCCAACTTGGCCCTCATCTCCTGGGTAGCCACGGGATCCTAGGCGTCCTTAACCTGGTTCACCACCAGGGTGGCCCGAACTGCTTTGGAGCCAGCAACCGAGCCGAAGACCTCCTTGAAGCCCTCCTCTAGTTGGACCTCCCACCTCCGGGCCACCTCCTTCATCTCCTGACGGAGGGATGCCACCTTCTTGGAGACATCGGCCTCAAAAGCCTCGGCCTTCTCCAAGTTGGCCTTAGCCTTGGCCTCGCCCTTTTCCAGGCGAGCCCCTAGCTGGGCGATCTGCTCCTCCCGAGCCTTCTTCTCGGCAGTTGCGGCCTCCTCACGAGCCTTCTTGAGCAGCTTGTCCTGGGCTTCCTAGCGACATTTGGCGTTCTTCAGCCGCGCTCGGAGATGGACATTCACCTAGTCATAGTAGGCCATGGAGAGATAGACCTATGGAAAGACCAACATCAGTGAAGGAACTACGGATCAAAAAGAACGATAGAAGCTGAACTCCATACCTGGTGAGCCGACTTCAGCGAACCGGTCCGAGTCATCTCCGGGTTCATCCCCATGGCGGTGACATCCTCGATGGGAATGAAGTGCTGCATGGCTTAGTCTTCCACCTTTGTCTTCCCCTCCTTGCTTCGCCGGAAGTATGTCGGGATAGGCTGACGTGCACCATTTGGGACCTCCTCCTCGGCCACAAAGTTAGCCTTTGATATAGTTCTTCGACGGCTGCTCTTCGGTGACCTTGCCCTTGCCCTTCTCTTCAGTAGAAGGGGGGACCCTCTCTGTAACTCCCCCATTCGGCGAGCTTCTCTCCTTCATCTCGGTACGCGACTTCTTCGTGGGAGCTCCCAGCAAATCAGCCACTGTATCCTCCACCTCGTTGGATATGAGGATAGGGGCGTGGTAAGAGGAACTAGCCCTCGACCTCTTGCCTCCAGCCGACGAGGAGGCGGCCTTTTTCCTGGCACTCCGACCGGGACAGACTGTTAAGAGGAAATAAGTCAGTGACTGAAGAAAAAGCAAATGAAGGCAAAAAATAAAATTACTAGCACTTACAGAATCGAGGAGCTTATCCGCCACGAGCTTCAGGTCCCTAGCCATCCTCGCGTGGACCTCGGCGATTGAGGTCTTCCCCTGGATGTCCTTGCCCTCCTGGCTCTCCTTGAGGGTCTCCATTGCCTCCTCTACAAAAGGAAGGATTAGTAAGACGTTAAACCGACAGAGAATCACAAGTTAAATAAGACAAGGCACTAAGATTACCCAGGCTCCATTCCGGCTAACCCCAATGAAGACGAGGAAGTCCTCGTCCTCCAACCACCTCTGCAATGGTTGCTAGTGCAGGGGAATCTTCACCCGAGTCTTCGACCCATGCATGCTCCGAGAGACCTCTCATCGAAAGAACATCCGGGCATCGAGGTCAGCTTTTGAGGGACGAGCCCGTCTAGCTTCAAAAGTCGAGCCCACTGACTCGGCCGCATTCCACGACGAGATCCCCTTCGTCCCTTCATCCTTCAAGCCCTGTAGAAAGGCGAAGTTCTCCTTCCAGCCATGATTCAAGCTAGGACGAGGAGGCCCCACAACGTACTCAGGTTTTCTCGTAAAATGGAAAAACCCCTTGTCAGTGTTGCTCGGGGTGATGGCCTTCATGATGGCAATCCACAACCCCACGGTTGGTGTCATCTCGTGGTCTTTACAGTCCGCGATGAAGTAGGTAATCATCATTAAGCTATTTGGGGTAAACTGGTAGGGGGCAAGGCCAAAGTCCTCCAAGAGGGAAAGGGTGAAGGGGTGTAAAGGCAACCTAAATCCTTCCTCGCCCAATAGTTTACTCGCCATAATATCGGACGGTGTTGGCCTCATCACCCTGCTGCTTTTCACCAGCCTCACCAATTTTACATCGGCCAATGAGGCAAACAACCACATAGTCAAGGCCACCTCATCGTCCTGTATGACCTAGGAGTATCTTATATCCTCTACCGGTCTCCTATTCTTCTGTGGAGGATCCGAACCTGATACTTTTGTAGCCATCACCACCCGAGGATCTACGAGGTAAGGAAGTTGGCACACTATTGTTACTCCGTAAGATGGAGAGCTTACTACCAGTGCTGGAGTTTGGGTACATAAGACAACAAAAACAACAACAAAATCAACTTACCGGGAGACGAAGTGGACTCAGGATTTTCAGGAAAAACAACCCCTCGCCCCTCATGAGGGCGAGAGGAGGTAGGCCCAACGGACGGCGGCGCAGACTTGTTCCCGAGGTTATGAGGCTGCCCCCCCGTGGACCTCATAGGATGAACCATTCCCTTCTCGAGCTACAGATTTCCTCTTCACTGATTGCCGAGCCTGCGCCGGAACCGCCAAGCCCACCAAAACTGAAGACAACATACCCCCCTGGAGGCCTCTGACCATAAAGAGTCTCAGGTCTCTCTAAAGGTTGTGGCGAAGTGCGTTTCGGGCTCAAAATAGGTTTATACTTCGACAAACGACTGAAGGGAACAGGGATACCGTAAAGGGCCCTCCATTCTTTCTCGAATGACTCCAACTTCTCGGCATCTAGTTTAACCCCATCCCGACCAAAAGCCTTTAGATGGGGTTGGTCTATGACACTCCCACCCGTAGCGAGGTGGCCAGCTACCAGCTCGTTCTCTACGGACTATAAGACTCTAAAGAGCTTGGCCTTGCATTTTTGGATTTCCCCTAGGTAATCCCTCTACCCCCCGGCCGAGCTACCAGACGCAGACTTCGCGGGTTGGCCATACATAATTGAAAAAGAAAGACTTCAAAATATGAAATGCAAAGAGAGGATGAGTAATTACCTAGAAGAACTAAAAATCTGAACGAAGGAGTAGAAGATTGGAAGCCAAAGTATTTGAAGGTTAAAAGGCGAAGAACTTGAAGATTAAGCTCCGAGGAACTTGAATAAATAAAGATGAGGAATTTGAATTGCTGGGTTTTTCTCTCTCTAAAGGGGGAAAGTTTCTCTCTCTAAAAATTACACAAACAAGGAGGGGTAAAATGAGGAAAGCTGGGCCTATTTATAGAAGGTCCACAAGGTAAAACCCTTGGGGCGTTGGGTGGCTGACAAGTGTCTTGCTCAATTAATTCCTACCAGACCGCTGGTCTCCTCCTATAGGCGACACACTGGAACACATACCGAGGAACATTTCGGATCAGGGCAGACCTCGGAAGATAAAGTCTGACCTATCCGAGGGGCAAGTGTTTGGGCCCACTTTCCTAAACATTACTTTGACCGTAGACCTAAGCCCATTCAAGGGGCATTTTCGTCAATTCACAACTCACCAGGAGCAAGCGCGAGATACCGTCCCTTCCCAAGGGGGATCATGTCCCTCCACGTTAAAGGAAAGATGCCTAGAAGACCCTTTCAACATTTGCTCGGCATGAGTGGGCATTTCCAAAAGAGGAAGGAGGCGCTAGGGCAAGCAAGGGCCCAAATGTCGGTCGGACAAGTGGAGCGCCACCTCCCTACCGGAAAAATCTCAAACCCTTGCCAAGGTTTGGAAGATCATGGGTCCTATAAAAGGGACGTACACACATTCCAAGAAGGTACACACAAAATATTCTCTCATTAATTACGCATTAATTGCACTTCTCTCTCAACACTTATGTCTCGAGTGCTTGGGTCCAAAGTACTTTCCTACGCTTTCTATTTGCCCCTCGGCCTCTCACGTGGCCGAGACCCTCATTAGTTATCCCAAATTGGCTTTTGCATCGGAGCAACGATCCCTGGACCTCGCCAGCGGCAGTTCACCTCTTCTCTTTTAATAGTCACCTCGGATCTACACAAAGAGACCTCGGATAACCTACTTCCTCAAGCAACTCGATGGTAGTTTGACCCTTTGAGTGTCAAAGGACCACTCCGACCCTCAGAAAAACCCCAAAACTGTACCATTTCCCCCAAAGTTAGACTTTGGTTGAAAAGCTAATGAGTCAAAAGACGATTTCCTTATTTTCCTAAAATAAGGTGGCGAGTTCAAAACAACCCATTTGCGCCGTTTAGCACAGTACAAAAGCATGACATTTTAAACCCTAAAGATGCACCAATTCTGTGGGGGGTACGCGCGCCAATTTTCAACTTTCGCCTCCTCGCCGTGCGAGAGGGCCCGTGGCCCCTACAATAAAATGATCCTAGTATGGCCCCTACTACCCCCTAAAGATCTAATCTTCGTAGCTCCCACTTGAATGTTGAACTCCTCCATGGCTTCATCTCCACATCAAAAGTCTTGTATTTGCAATGTAATTTAAACTACCCTATGAAAGCAAGAAATTACATTCAAAGTACACAAACAAACAATGTCGTATTTCCTTTAAAACAAATACAAAAATGGTTTACAATACCGTATTTTTGGCCATACAAGATCATTACTAGACATCATTCATTCATCCATATCACATGGGTGACCCAGTTTAACATGCATCACAAAAAACATGCTTTCAAATGCCACATTTAAAACATGTAGACATGTGATCAAATAGATAAACTAGGAATAATCCATAAAATATATGAAATTCATTTGAAAAAAGGATTAAATTTAAATTTAATTAATAATTAATGTAATTAATCACTAATTGGACTTGCAATGTTTGATATGCGCTCGTGCATACATATAGAGCACAAAAGCCCATGATGTACGACGACCCATTTCGGCCCATGTGGGCTCATGGGCCCAAGACCCATGACTCATATGGCCAAGTGGGAGGCCCGTGTGTGAGCTCATGGGGCATCAAAGCCCATAACCCAAACGGCCAAGCTTTTTAATGAATCATATTTGCTTTTGGCCCATCTAACCGAATTCGATTCGGTTTTGATTGTCATGCCTTGGTCTCGGACATAAACGACCCATGATGCACGACCCCACACATGATTCTTGGTCCATAAGGCTTCCAAGAAACCCTAATCAATCACCATTCATGAGTCTTGCCCAAAGAAAAAACAAAACCCGAACGCAAAATCTTAAACAATCACCTAGACCCTTACCCGCTTGCCATTGATTTAGCCCCAAAAACCCATTGTTTTTGACCTAACCCCATGGCTCCCAACCTAGAAACCCCTTCCCTGCAAACCCTAAAACATGTCCCCTGCCCAGCCAAAATAACCATTCAATCTGGTTTTTCTGGGCATATTCACAGCAACAGGTTTTGAGGTTAGTTTAAGCTTCACATTTTATGAGTTTTGGTGATTAATCATTAAAAACTAAACATGAACCCTAATATATTTAATTTATGAGCATTGAACATGAAAAACCAGGGTATCCAAACCCAGAAACATAGCAAAAAAATTTACGATCAAAACTGATGGTTAGTGACATGCTTGCAAAAATCGTTTCAGAACTCATTTAAATCAAGTCAAAGGTAAGAGAATCTGATTCAAAAAACTAAATAAGATCCATATTCATCCATTGAAATCAAAGGAAGGCACGAAACAAGTCTGAAACACAATATCCAGAACTTTAATGTCCAACCAAGAAAATCCCAAATTTTGGCGTTTTTAGTGTTTTGATCATTTTCATTTCTTTTTGAGTAAAATTTCATTAATTTCTTATCAAATTAAGCTCGAAACTTATTAAACAACATCATACAACGATGAATAAAGCAACAAATGAAAGAATTCATGGTCTTAAACCCAGAAAACGAACCCTAATGCTCTAACGATTGTTGTAGCGATAAAGTGAAAGAAAGCAATTTTTGATTGGTTTTCTTAGCATGCTCGTGTGAATAACAATCAAGAACATTTGAAAAAAGAGTAAGATGCAGTAGGCTCATGATAACATGGTTTGGTTCTATGTAATATATGATCTAGTCATATAGACAAGGATTGTTACATGTACTCTAGTTCACATATGCTTTACCTCTCGATGTGTACCTTCCCAAGTATGCTATCAACCAGATCGTCTAGGCCACGTATCCCTCTTGATATCCTCGTGAATATGACCTCCGATGAGCCCCAAGTGTTTCTCCTCAGAGTTCACACACGTAGACCAATCCAAGGCGATAGCTAGATCGGAATCATGAAGGAATTGTTCCTTCTGGTTCTTCTCCTTGGTTTGAATGAACTCACTTTGGGTTAGGGTTTGATGCCACGCGTATTCCTTCTCTCCTGATGTATTAGGTAAATTAAGAAGCATAGGTCTAAACCTAATATGGTAGGCATAAGCCCTTTATATAGGCACAAGGAATAAAACCATAAAAGGGTTGTGTATTATGTGCCTCTTTGGACCTGGGTCAAAAGGTCTTAACACAACAAAAGGAACCGTTCCCTCTTCCCTGCTCCATTGCATCTTTGGTCCGAAGGCACCCCTCCTTGGACCAGCCTATTTCACTACGCTTGTGACGTTCATCATTGTACTTCTGTGTGATCCTTCAGAATCAATTGCACTTAGCATTTGAGCTTAATGTCTATTGACCCAAAAGGTTGTGAGAGGAATCTAGCTACACATCACAACAATCCAAAGTCAATTGAATCACTGTCTCATTTTTACTGCCAAGTCACTTGCACCTTGACTAAAGGACATATTCCTTCAGCCATATCATGTCTTCAGCCGTCTTAGCATACTAGGAAATCCATTTCAATCTTTGAATGAGGGGAAAAGATCACATCACTTTGTTAGGAAGTCATTTCTCTTTGCTACTTTTATTACCTATATTATTGTCATCACATTTGTCTCCTTTCCATCTTGAGGTATGATGAACATCACACTTATTCATATGAGATAAATCACCCCAATACAACATACAGTTGTTTCGATAAGCATGGATCTTTTCGTAGTCAAGAACACCCGAAGCAACAAACATACAATCTTTAATCAATCACACATTAGCTGAACAAGTAAAAGAAAGCCCCTATTACCCAAGCGACTAGCAGAGGAAGAACACGCAAAACAACTCTCTAGCCCCTCCAAATGGTCGAAGTGAACTCAGATACTAGCACGACCCGAAAAAAAAAATAAGAAGAAGAAGAAGAAGAATTTGAAATAAATTAATAACATGTAGATGCAGCTTATGTTTCAAGAACAACTTATACTCCTTTACAACATATAGGTGTTGACACCAAAATAATGTCACCCCTATGACCCGATGAGAATAACTAGCTTAAGAAACCTTTCTCGAACTTTTTAGCACGCGAATGACAAAAAACGAAGTCAAACGAAGTCAAGGTTAACAATGGTCATCTCACATCACCCTAGAGGTTTCTAGATCCTTCTTCCAACCTTGAGAGTCAAGGAAATCCAAGGCTTAACGTGCGAGAAAGTTCAAACGACAGCGATATGCCTATCTTCGTTGTACTTACAACGATTATGGCCATTATCGCCTCACACCTAGCAAATGTACTCATATTCACTGGGTTTGTGGAGCAAATTTCTCCTATATCCTCTATCTCCTGAGTTGTCCTAACTGTTTCTTCCAGGCATTCGTTTCATTTTCCACCGAATATGCCCATGTTGGTTCGAAGCGAGCGAATACGCTTATATTCGCACTATGGCCCAACGAATATAACCATATTCGATGGCCAATTATTCATTAAATTTGCACACAAATGAAGGAGGAAGCCACTCGTATATAAACCCCATGCAAAATGCAATCAGGGATATATAGAATACAGCCAGCACAAACACTACTCCTGAATACTTTGAGAATTTTACTCATACTTTCTAATAAATTTCCTCACTACAAAACCGACAAAAAGATACTTGCAAAAAGCAAAACACATGCACAAAAACCACAAAATTTCGCATGCAAAGAAGTTCCAAGAAAATCCCAACCTAAGGTAGGGGCCCGAGGTCCCCAAACCCCAGTCATCGTCTTGGGAGGGGTTTTCTAATTTTTCTTAATTTTTTCCTTTATTTTATTTTCTTTTTTGTGTCATGAAACTAGAAGAAATAATAATCTCTTTCTTATTCTTATGTACATATAATTTGCTTCTTTTTATGTCATGACCATTCCATGTC